>JAULAV010004404.1:0-57292 GCA_030789695.1 Scilla litardierei
GACGCTATCCACTCACATGTGAATTCCATCATTCCTACAACTCCATGCCTATACATACATGACACAAGAGGCAATCATTAAGATCCTAAGGGTAGTACACTCATACAGGTCCACACACTCTACCTATATACATGCACCACGACGACATCATAAAAACCAAAGGGCCCACTACTAAACTAGAGACGACACAAGCAACTACAAGCACTAATGTCTACGTAAAAGAAAGGAAACCGAAACCAAAAGCGAAACGAAACAAGATCGGAAAGAACGAGTTCAAATAAGGCGAGATAAAGAGATAGCTGGTTGGGTGAGACAAAAATATTGTTCAAAAATAATTAAATGGATGAAAGAAGAATTACATGTAAAATATGGTATCATATACTTTCATACAAAAAAATATGTAGAAGAGTGAGCAGATGTAGAAAATTACAGCTCGGGAAAGAGTTAGATGAATGAAGAAGAGGCAGGTGAGGTAGTGATTGTTTTGCAAATGAAAATATGTTTATACAAAGATTTTGAAATGTGAGCACGATGAACATAGAACTGATATATAAAAAAATGAAGTTCTCTTTATTTTAGAAAGTATTCTAAAAGTACGTACAGTGAGTGGTTAAAATAAATTTCGTAGTTTAGAAAAATGGTATATTTATATTGAATTATCAATAATGATAACAAGGTTTTAAAAAAAACTGAAATACGAAAGATACCGGTTAGAAATAATTACGAGTAATAACAAAAAATTTCGACCAAGAAGGTTTCAAAATCCAAGAAAGAATTTTAACTCAACCGAAAAGTAAGAAATTTAAATATTTAATAAGGGTTTTCAAAGAAGTTAAACTGAGCGAAGAATTTAATGAGGAATTTCGAAAATACTTTAGAGGAAACAGAACTGGCAAAGGGAAAGATTTGAAGGATCAACGATAATCGTCAGTAAGCGATCATGTGAATCGGGGGAAAGGAAAATGATCGCATGATGACTACGCCTAGGAGATGATTCATGAAAGCTATGATGGGATTCTACGGACGGTAACACAAAAGTGTAATGTTTGGAAAGATGCTAGAAATCAGGGGTTCCAGTTATCGTCCGTCTAAAGATCAGGAGAACTCTGCACTAAGACTTTCTAGTGAACTAGACTGTAATAGAGAGATTCTCAGGGAAGGGTCATAAGAGAATCAAGATTACGTTCTGCTGGGCCCGAAGTCGATGGACCCGAGCGAACGACTAAAAGAAGGGTTATAGAAATCTAACACGGTCAGAGTCAAGTGTGGGCCACTAAGGTACCCTAAGACGTGTATGACTAAATCTTAACCAAGGCGCCTGACTATCAAACCTGGATATCTATCTAAGTCTTCCTACTATGTAAGACTGGAAAAACCTAATTTAGACTTGTACATGGATATTAAATGAATGCGGTACCCTTATTGTTCCGAACTTTTGCATGACCTGCATGTGCCACCACTAAAACCTGTCACGCCCAGCTTCCCAAAACGACGGAAGCAAAACGTGACTAAGGCCCGCTTGGGCCGGAGTTATGAAGCTCGGACCCAATAAGCGTCTGTAGGGGTACCATTTCAAAATTTTCAGGTTCTTGCATTTATAAAATTCAGAACAACAGAAAGTACAGAAAGGAGGTTGCATTCATTAATAATAAGAGATAACATCCAGAGAGTACAAAAGTCTAAAAAAGGAGCCCAGCATGGCTACAACGCAGGAAAGGAAACTAATGTTACTACGCACCCAAACTAGAAAGTGACTAAACCTCCAAAGTCAGCAACAAAAGGCTTATCCATTACCAATCGTGACAAGGGATCACTCTCTCCAGGTTGGAGAGTGCCCTATTCGCCTGCATGCTTATCTGTTTCCAATCGTGACAATGGATCACTCTCTCCAGGTTGGAGGGTGCCCTATCTGTTGGGGGGGTGAATAGGCTTATAAAAATAATTCGTGCAACACACAAATAATCACACGCAGTTATAGCACAACCAGATAAACTAAAATGCAGACACAGAGTACACAGCAGATTTACCCTGGTTCGGTCGTCCCAACGACCTACTCCAGCCCCCAAAGCAAATACTAGATTGAATAGTGCAATAGGTACAAAGTCACAAGTTAGAGCACGCTCAGAGCACCCTCTACGTCTCTACACTCGCCAGACTCTTAGTACCCCACACACAGTGTTTCCTCTCACTATCAATCCTAGCAAAGCTTTCTACCAGCTAGTCCCAAACTAGCTGGGTCCCACTTGTCTAGTCCCAACTAGACAAGTCCCAAAATAGTTCACAAAAATAGGTAAAAGTTTCCCCTACAGAGAACGTTACACTAAGACACAAATAAAGGAGTTTAGAGTTTAGAAATGCTCAGTTTGTGTCTGTGTAGGCGTCTCTGTCAATCTGCACGTCGTCAGCTCCAATCTGACGCAAACGGTGTCTCAATCCGACTCCTGGATGTCAAGATATGCACTGGTCTGTGCGTAAAGCAATTGCAGTTCAATCCTTTAATAAATGGTCGGTCTGTGCGCTCAGCAATCCTTTTAAATAAGCTGGTCGGTGCGCTAAGTAGCTTTAGTTCAAAAGCTATAAGTAACGGCCTGTGCGTAAAGCAAAACCCAAAATAATCTTATGCCACGTCAGCCGTTTCAGCCAGACTCTTGCATTCAATCCCACGGCAATCTGATTGCCACGTCAGCACGTGGAGATTCGTGCAAACTTCCGATTTTCGCTTCACGTGATCTTGCATGAAGATGATCTCGGCCGTTCAATAATTTTGAGGAGCGATCGCAGCCGTCACTTTCTTTTTCAGATCATGCAGAGGCAGCGTCGGCGAGTTCCCTTAGACGATGACGCATCGACGAGCTCCCTCAGACGATGGCGTAGCGGCGAGCTCCCTCGGACGATGACTCAGCGGTGAGCAACGGTCAGAGTTCTCTTTGTCTCTCAGCAGCGGTGGCTTCTCCGACAACGTGCAGGACGGTGGCGATGGCTCCAAGCAATGACGAAGGTGACGACGACGCTCAACAGCGGCAATGGCGGCTACTCCTCCTCGACGGAGGCGACGAGCTCTTCTTCGCAACAGCAGCGGTGATCGTTCAGCAGCGGCTCTCTTCTTGATTGGCTTGACGTCGGCGGTAGCTTGTGGGCGATGATGGCTCACGCAGCAGCTGCGAGGATGAGGTCGACGTCGACTCCGTTCTTGACGGCGAGGGACTTACGGTGCACAGCAGCGTTCGTGCAGCAGGGGCCTCGTTCGAACGGCTGTAGCAACTTCAAACTTGACAGGGTCCGTTGCCTCGCTCGGGATCTTCGATGGCGGCTGATCTTCGTGCAGCAGCGGATAATGAGGATGGTGGTGCTTGTAACAGCGGCCCGGCCTCTTCGCAGTGACCTTCGACGTGGCGTTGATTGCTCTGAGGAGCGGCCGGCTTCAGGACAATCCACGGTGACTTCGAGGACGATGGCTCTGGGCTTGCTTCTTCAACTTTGGTGCCCTAGTCACATCGACTGATGCTCTGCCCTCATCGTCAAAGAAATTGCGTAACTTGGCTTGCGACGGCTGCTTGATGACTTGGCTTGAGGTTCTAGGGTTTTTGGCTTTTGGGAATATTGTTTGCCGCAAAACAAACTTGTTGTGATCCTCTTTATATGTGTGTTGCCGTAGGAAAAGTTTATAGCCCCTCTCTTAATTTTGCACTAAAAATTGTTGCTCTCTAATAATTTTTGATAGCCGCGCACACACATTAGGGTTGAGAGGAGGGCTTATATAGAGTATAGAAGATGAATTGTCAAAGATAGGATCCCTAGTAATTAGAAAAGATTTGAGGCCATCTTTGAATGGGAAATCAAGTAGGATTTGAATAGGATTGGAAATACGAATTTTGAATTTGATCTACATGGCAATTGAGATTGAAAATACAAATTGTGAATTTGAATTTTACTAGGAGTTGGTATTGGCTAAGAAGTTTGTATAGCCATAGGATAAATTCCAATAACCAAATACGATTTGGCTCCATCTCTTCATGTTGGACCAAGTCCAACTTTGTTCCATATTGACCAAGTCAAACTACTTTGTGCACACACTCTCCATCTCTCCCAATGTGCTATACGAATAGCAATTCTGCCAAATAGCCTAGGTATATTGTTTCGCCAAGCCTGAAACATACTAAACACACACGTCAGATATAACAACACGGTTTGTCATCATCAAACCAAGATCCTAGATCGTTGCTTCCAACAATCTCCCCCTTTTGGTGATGACAAACCCATAAAAGATTTGATCAATAAGAATGGGTGTGTGAAGCGTGTTGAAGGGTGTAATGCAATATAAATCATGAGATGAATATTTAAGCACTACAACATGGCATGCGCAAACTAATAACAAATACAATAGCATGCTCCCCCTTCTCTCAAGCATTTTTCAAGCTCCCCCCTTCAACAAATAATACCAAACATCAAAGCTGTCAAAATCTTTTCTTTCTCCCCTTTTGTAATCACCAAAAGCGGATTAATGAAGTCTCAAATATATTCCATGCAAAAATAAATCATTATTAGATGTAGCGTGTAATTTGCATGAGCATTCCAAATAATAGACAAGTCAAGTTCATAGAATTTCATACCAAGACTTCTCCACCTTTGTGTAAGTGAAAAGATATAGACAATAAAGTGCAAGAGGAGATTCAATATCAGAAAATCAACCAAAACAATCCACATTTTCCATTTTTCATGAATATCACTAGGATTGACTTTTCCCACCTCATCAAAGATGAGTTCAAGTTACCGAACCCCGAAACATAGCCTAAAAGGACTTTTAAATGTGGGGTGGCATTGCTTGACGAGTTATATACACCAACGCTAATGATTACCCATGTAGCACAAGTTGGATACTCGTGGGTTGTGTTTTAGCCATGAAGTGTATCCATTTTTCATACGGAGCAAATATCGTTTTTTTTTCAATTCTTTTGTGCTCAATTTTAATTCATGGCTAAACACATCATATCCCTTAGAAATTTCAGAATTTAATCAATTCCTACATTCACTTTCCATTATTCTTCAAAAGAATCTCCAAAAGCACTAAAAAGTCAAATATCGTGAAAGTGCAAATGTAGGTGTAGAAGTCAAGTTTGAAACTTATGAGACATGTCATGGATACTAAAAATAATAACATCATGTTCATGTAGCTACAACAATAATGAATTGACTTCTACAAGGGATAGAATTGATCATTCATACAATATCACTCAAGAGATTCAAAAGAGGATTCAATAAGCACACATTTTTTTTTTTTGATTTTTCAATTTTTTTTTCAGAAATAAAAACATTAAAAAATCATCCATGCAAGCACACAAACCAAAATAAATCAAGCACACAAAAAATCTATGAAGGTATGCAATGCAATGCAAAGAGGGATAGAAATTATACCTTCTCGTCGCTATTTGACGAAGGAGCTAAAAGAATGAAACATTGAATTTAACGCTCCTCGCCAAAAACTCCATCACACCTACATGAAAGGTGTTAAGTGTGACCTTGGAAACCAACAAGGTCCACTAGTGTTAGCCAATATTGTTTTAGGAACCCACACTTGTTTAAACTTGATTTTAGTGTTCCTAAATTTACAATAGTATGAAGTATGACCTACACTATCACAAGTAAAGCACTTTGCATATAAGTTCTTCGCAATAGACAGTGCATTGTGGAATTTCTTGAATTTTTGCTTTTCAACGTTTTTCAGACCAAAACCAAGTCCTCTTCTATTATTGCCATATAATTGATTCTCTAAAATAGTGTCCAACGATTGTTTTCCCCGTAGAGAATTTCTTAATGGCCAATTCAAGATTAGAGACTTTGGTTTTCAACAATTTATTTTCTTCCACAATCAATGTGCATTTACTTATAAAAGCTCTCTTGTTTTCCTCTTCCTTCTTTTCAAATTCAATCATTTTTCTTTTAAAATCATTATCCAACATGCAAAATTTATCATTAAGCTCTCTAATCACATAGTCTTTTTTCAGTTTCGAGCTTAATCAAATCAAGTTTAAGCATGCTAATATTATTCATCAAAGAAGGGCAAGAGAGACAAGGTGCTTCATCATTAAAACTGGACTTTTCCTTTTTCAGAGTGTCAATAGTAGAGTCACGTGCAACAATATCAATTTTGAGTTTTTCAATCTCTTTAGACATTTCATATTCAGATTGTTGCATTTCAAAGTTCTCATTTTGATAATCATCTATAGTGGATTCAAGCTCTACTATTTTATCTTGCATTTCTTTACAAAGAGTAAGGAGTTCAGTTTTACTACCAGAAGTTACCTCATTGTGTATTCCCATCAATGCCATGCATGAATGGGCTTCGTGTTCCTCCTCCTCGCTCTCAGCTTCGCTATCTATGTCCCAAGTAAGCACCTTGGATTTTCCCTTTTCTTTAGCTACCTGAGCTGTCTCGTGTGGGCAATCCCTCATTCGATGTCCTCTTTTCTTGCATTTAAAACAAGTCATTCTATTAGTAGTATTCTGATCATAAATTTGCTTAGAAGACTGGAAAAAAGTTAGAGCGATTAAACCTGGGTGCCATTTCTGCTCTTCCTTGCTTGGTCTGGACAAACTTTCTGAAATTTCTGATCATTAGCGCTATGTCATCATCATCATCTTCACTTTCGTCAGCTTTCAGAGCAAGTGGCTTGGTAGCTTTCTCTTTTTCCTCAGGTTTTCTCCCTTTCATCAATATTTTGCAATTCAAGCTCGTGGGACATTAAATTACCTATTAAGTCCTCCACCCTCATCTTTGACAGATCCTTCGCTTCTTGGATGGCAGTGACTTTAGGCCTGAAAGAGCTTGGCAGAGCTCTTAATATCTTTCTCACCTGCTCAAGGCTAGAATATGGCTTACCGAGCGAAACTAGCCTTGTAGACAATATTGGTGAACCTCGCAAACATTTTTGATATTGTCTCTGATGGTAAGCATGGGAAATCCCTCGTATTCCGTGCTCAGAAGTGCAAGTCTAGACTCCTTCACCTGTGACGTTCCCTCATGCGTCACCTCCAAAGTATGCCATATTTCCTGCGCAGTTAGACAATGTGAGATACGATTGAATTCAGATTTATCTAATGCACAAATAAGAGCATTCATAGCTTTAGCATTTAAAGAATAAAGCTTCCAATCATTATCATCCCACTTATCATCAGGTTTAGGCATCTCGGTATTTTGAATTTTGATAACAGGTGATTTATATCCTTTTTCAACAATTTGCCAAGCTTTATAATCAATAGAAATAAGATAGATTTTCATACGATTTTTCCAGTAAGCATAATCTCCTCCATTAAATCTAGGTGGTCGGAAAATAGACTGACCCTCAGCAAAAGCACTATTAATGTGGTCCATGGTCAAACTAGGCTAGATCTACTAAACTGGCTTTGATACCACTTGTTGGATCTGGATCCTTGCCTAGAGGGGGGGTGAATAGGCTTATAAAAATAATTCGTGCAACCCACGAATAATCACACGCAGTTATAGCACAACCAGAGAAACTAAAATGCAGACACAGAGTACACAGCAGATTTACCCTGGTTCGGCCCGTCCCAACGACCTACTCCAGCCCCCAAAGCAAATACTAGATTGAATAGTGCAATAGGTACAAAGTCACAAGTTAGAGCACGCTCAGAGCACCCTCTACGTCTCTACACTCGCCAGACTCTCAGTACCCCACACACAGTGTTTCCTCTCACTATCAATCCTAGCAAAGCTTTCTACCAGCTAGTCCCAAACTAGCTGGTCCCACTTGTCTAGTCCCAACTAGACAAGTCCCAAAGTAGTCCACAAAAATAGGTAAAAGTTTCCCCTACAGAGAACGGTACACTAAGACACAAATAAAGGAGTTTAGAGTTTAGAAATGCTCAGTTTGTGTCTGTGTAGGCGTCTCTGTCAATCTGTACGTCGTCAGCTCCAATCTGACGCAAACGGTGTCTCAATCCGACTCCTGGATGTCAAGATATGCACTGGTCTGTGCGTAAAGCAATTGCAGTTTAATCCTTTAATAAATGGTCGGTCTGTGCGCTCAGCAATCCTTTTAAATGAGCTGGTCGGTGCGCTAAGCAGCTTTAGTTCAAAAGCTATAAGTAACGGCCTGTGCGCAAAGCAAAACCCAAAATAATCTTATGCCACGTCAGCCGTTTCAGCCAGACTCTTGCATTCAATCCCACAGCAATCTGATTGCCACGTCAGCACGTGGAGATTCGTGCACACTTCCGATTTCGCTTCGCGTGATCTTGCATGAAGATGATCTCGGCCGTTCAATAATTTTGAGGAGCGATCGCAGCCGTCACTTTCTTTTTCAGATCATGCAAAGGCAGCGTCGGCGAGTTCCCTTAGACGATGACGCAGCGACGAGCTCCCTCAGACGATGGCGCAGCGGCGAGCTCCCTCGGACGATGACTCAGCGGCGAGCAACGGTCAGAGTTCTCTTTGTCTCTTAGCAGCGGTGGCTTCTCTGACAACGTGCAGGACGGCGGCGGTGGCTCCAAGCAATGACGAAGGTGACGACGACGCTCAACAGAGGCAATGGCGGCTACTCCTCCTCGACAGAGGCGACGAGCTCTTCTTCGCAACAGCAGCGGTGATCGTTCAGCAGCGTCTCTCGTCTTGATTGGCTTGACGTCGGCGGTAGCTTGTGGGCGATGATGGCTCGCGCAGCAGCTACGAGGATGAGGTCGACGTCGACTCCGTTCTTGACGGCGAGGGGACTTACGGTGCACAGCAGCGTTCGTGCAACTTCAAACTTGACAGGGTCCGTCGCCTCGCTCGGGATCTTCGATGGCGGCTGATCTTCGTGCAGCAGCGGATAATGAGGATGGTGGTGCTTGTACAGCGGCCGGCCTCTTCGCAGTGACCTTCGACGTGGCGTTGATTGCTCCGAGGAGCGGCGGCTTCAGGACAATCCACGGTGACTTCGAGGACGATGGCTCTGGGCTTGCTTCTTCAACTTTGGTGCCCTAGTCACATCGACTGATGCTCTGCCCTCATCGTCAAAGAAATTGCGTAACTTGGCTTGCGACGGCTGCTTGATGACTTGGCTTGAGGTTCTAGGGTTTTTGGCTTTTGGGAATATTGTTTGCCGCAAAACAAACTTGTTGTGATCCTCTTTATATGTGTGTTGCCGTAGGAAAAGTTTATAGCCCCTCTCTTAATTTTGCACTAAAAATTGTTGCTCTCTAATAATTTTTGATAGCCGCGCACACACATTAGGGTTGAGAGGAGGGCTTATATAGAGTATAGAAGATGAATTGTCAAAGATAGGATCCCTAGTAATTAGAAAAGATTTGAGGCCATCTTTGAATGGGAAATCAAGTAGGATTTGAATAGGATTGGAAATACGAATTTTGAATTTGATCTACATGGCAATTGAGATTGAAAATACAAATTGTGAATTTGAATTTTACTAGGAGTTGGTATTGGCTAAGAAGTTTGTATAGCCATAGGATAAATTCCAATAACCAAATACGATTTGGCTCCATCTCTTCATGTTGGACCAAGTCCAACTTTGTTCCATATTGACCAAGTCAAACTACTTTGTGCACACACTCTCCATCTCTCCCAATGTGCTATACGAATAGCAATTCTGCCAAATAGCCTAGGTATATTGTTTCGCCAAGCCTGAAACATACTAAACACACACGTCAGATATAACAACACGTTTGTCATCATCAAACCAAGATCCTAGATCGTTGCTTCCAACAATCTCCCCCTTTTGGTGATGACAAACCCATAAAAGATTTGATCAATAAGAATGGGTGTGTGAAGCGTGTTGAAGGGTGTAATGCAATATAAATCATGAGATGAATATTTAAGCACTACAACATGGCATGCGCAAACTAATAACAAATACAATAGCATGCTCCCCCTTCTCTCAAGCATTTTTCAAGCTCCCCCTTCAACAAATAATACCAAACATCAAAGCTGTCAAAATCTTTTCTTTCTCCCCTTTTGTAATCACCAAAAGCGGATTAATGAAGTCTCAAATATATTCCATGCAAAAATAAATCATTATTAGATGTAGCGTGTAATTTGCATGAGCATTCCAAATAATAGACAAGTCAAGTTCATAGAATTTCATACCAAGACTTCTCCACCTTTGTGTAAGTGAAAAGATATAGACAATAAAGTGCAAGAGGAGATTCAATATCAGAAAATCAACCAAAACAATCCACATTTTCCATTTTTCATGAATATCACTAGGATTGACTTTTCCCACCTCATCAAAGATGAGTTCAAGTTACCGAACCCCGAAACATAGCCTAAAAGGACTTTTAAATGTGGGGTGGCATTGCTTGACGAGTTATATACACCAACGCTAATGATTACCCATGTAGCACAAGTTGGATACTCGTGGGTTGTGTTTTAGCCATGAAGTGTATCCATTTTTCATACGGAGCAAATATCGTTTTTTTTCAATTCTTTTGTGCTCAATTTTAATTCATGGCTAAACACATCATATCCCTTAGAAATTTCAGAATTTAATCATTCCTACATTCACTTTCCATTATTCTTCAAAAGAATCTCCAAAAGCACTAAAAAGTCAAATATCGTGAAAGTGCAAATGTAGGTGTAGAAGTCAAGTTTGAAACTTATGAGACATGTCATGGATACTAAAAATAATAACATCATGTTCATGTAGCTACAACAATAATGAATTGACTTCTACAAGGGATAGAATTGATCATTCATACAATATCACTCAAGAGATTCAAAAGAGGATTCAATAAGCACACATTTTTTTTTTTGATTTTTCAATTTTTTTTTCAGAAATAAAAACATTAAAAATCATCCATGCAAGCACACAAACCAAAATAAATCAAGCACACAAAAAATCTATGAAGGTATGCAATGCAATGCAAAGAGGGATAGAAATTATACCTTCTCGTCGCTATTTGACGAAGGAGCTAAAAGAATGAAACATTGAATTTAACGCTCCTCGCCAAAACTCCATCACACCTACATGAAAGGTGTTAAGTGTGACCTTGGAAACCAACAAGGTCCACTAGTGTTAGCCAATATTGTTTTAGGAACCCACACTTGTTTAAACTTGATTTTAGTGTTCCTAAATTTACAATAGTATGAAGTATGACCTACACTATCACAAGTAAAGCACTTTGCATATAAGTTCTTCGCAATAGACAGTGCATTGTGGAATTTCTTGAATTTTTGCTTTTCAACGTTTTTCAGACCAAAACCAAGTCCTCTTCTATTATTGCCATATAATTGATTCTCTAAAATAGTGTCCAACGATTGTTTTCCCGTAGAGAATTTCTTAATGGCCAATTCAAGATTAGAGACTTTGGTTTTCAACAATTTATTTTCTTCCACAATCAATGTGCATTTACTTATAAAAGCTCTCTTGTTTTCCTCTTCCTTCTTTTCAAATTCAATCATTTTTCTTTTAAAATCATTATCCAACATGCAAAATTTATCATTAAGCTCTCTAATCACATAGTCTTTTTCAGTTTCGAGCTTAATCAAATCAAGTTTAAGCATGCTAATATTATTCATCAAAGAAGGGCAAGAGAGACAAGGTGCTTCATCATTAAAACTGGACTTTTCCTTTTTCAGAGTGTCAATAGTAGAGTCACGTGCAACAATATCAATTTTGAGTTTTTCAATCTCTTTAGACATTTCATATTCAGATTGTTGCATTTCAAAGTTCTCATTTTGATAATCATCTATAGTGGATTCAAGCTCTACTATTTTATCTTGCATTTCTTTACAAAGAGTAAGGAGTTCAGTTTTACTACCAGAAGTTACCTCATTGTGTATTCCCATCAATGCCATGCATGAATGGGCTTCGTGTTCCTCCTCCTCGCTCTCAGCTTCGCTATCTATGTCCCAAGTAAGCACCTTGGATTTTCCCTTTTCTTTAGCTACCTGAGCTGTCTCGTGTGGGCAATCCCTCATTCGATGTCCTCTTTTCTTGCATTTAAAACAAGTCATTCTATTAGTAGTATTCTGATCATAAATTTGCTTAGAAGACTGGAAAAAGTTAGAGCGATTAAACCTGGGTGCCATTTCTGCTCTTCCTTGCTTGGTCTGGACAAACTTTCTGAAATTTCTGATCATTAGCGCTATGTCATCATCATCATCTTCACTTTCGTCAGCTTTCAGAGCAAGTGGCTTGGTAGCTTTCTCTTTTTCCTCAGGTTTCTCCCTTTCATCAATATTTTGCAATTCAAGCTCGTGGGACATTAAATTACCTATTAAGTCCTCCACCCTCATCTTTGACAGATCCTTCGCTTCTTGGATGGCAGTGACTTTAGGCCTGAAAGAGCTTGGCAGAGCTCTTAATATCTTTCTCACCTGCTCAAGGCTAGAATATGGCTTACCGAGCGAACTAGCCTTGTAGACAATATTGGTGAACCTCGCAAACATTTTTGATATTGTCTCTGATGGTAGCATGGGAAATCCCTCGTATTCCGTGCTCAGAAGTGCAAGTCTAGACTCCTTCACCTGTGACGTTCCCTCATGCGTCACCTCCAAAGTATGCCATATTTCCTGCGCAGTTAGACAATGTGAGATACGATTGAATTCAGATTTATCTAATGCACAAATAAGAGCATTCATAGCTTTAGCATTTAAAGAATAAAGCTTCCAATCATTATCATCCCACTTATCATCAGGTTTAGGCATCTCGGTATTTTGAATTTTGATAACAGGTGATTTATATCCTTTTTCAACAATTTGCCAAGCTTTATAATCAATAGAAATAAGATAGATTTTCATACGATTTTTCCAGTAAGCATAATCTCCTCCATTAAATCTAGGTGGTCGGAAAATAGACTGACCCTCAGCAAAAGCACTATTAATGTGGTCCATGGTCAAACTAGGCTAGATCTACTAAACTGGCTTTGATACCACTTGTTGGATCTGGATCCTTGCCTAGAGGGGGGGTGAATAGGCTTATAAAAATAATTCGTGCAACCCACGAATAATCACACGCAGTTATAGCACAACCAGAGAAACTAAAATGCAGACACAGAGTACACAGCAGATTTACCCTGGTTCGGCCGTCCCAACGACCTACTCCAGCCCCCAAAGCAAATACTAGATTGAATAGTGCAATAGGTACAAAGTCACAAGTTAGAGCACGCTCAGAGCACCCTCTACGTCTCTACACTCGCCAGACTCTCAGTACCCCACACACAGTGTTTCCTCTCACTATCAATCCTAGCAAAGCTTTCTACCAGCTAGTCCCAAACTAGCTGGTCCCACTTGTCTAGTCCCAACTAGACAAGTCCCAAAGTAGTCCACAAAAATAGGTAAAAGTTTCCCCTACAGAGAACGGTACACTAAGACACAAATAAAGGAGTTTAGAGTTTAGAAATGCTCAGTTTGTGTCTGTGTAGGCGTCTCTGTCAATCTGTACGTCGTCAGCTCCAATCTGACGCAAACGGTGTCTCAATCCGACTCCTGGATGTCAAGATATGCACTGGTCTGTGCGTAAAGCAATTGCAGTTTAATCCTTTAATAAATGGTCGGTCTGTGCGCTCAGCAATCCTTTTAAATGAGCTGGTCGGTGCGCTAAGCAGCTTTAGTTCAAAAGCTATAAGTAACGGCCTGTGCGCAAAGCAAAACCCAAAATAATCTTATGCCACGTCAGCCGTTTCAGCCAGACTCTTGCATTCAATCCCACAGCAATCTGATTGCCACGTCAGCACGTGGAGATTCGTGCACACTTCCGATTTCGCTTCGCGTGATCTTGCATGAAGATGATCTCGGCCGTTCAATAATTTTGAGGAGCGATCGCAGCCGTCACTTTCTTTTTCAGATCATGCAAAGGCAGCGTCGGCGAGTTCCCTTAGACGATGACGCAGCGACGAGCTCCCTCAGACGATGGCGCAGCGGCGAGCTCCCTCGGACGATGACTCAGCGGCGAGCAACGGTCAGAGTTCTCTTTGTCTCTTAGCAGCGGTGGCTTCTCTGACAACGTGCAGGACGGCGGCGGTGGCTCCAAGCAATGACGAAGGTGACGACGACGCTCAACAGAGGCAATGGCGGCTACTCCTCCTCGACAGAGGCGACGAGCTCTTCTTCGCAACAGCAGCGGTGATCGTTCAGCAGCGTCTCTCGTCTTGATTGGCTTGACGTCGGCGGTAGCTTGTGGGCGATGATGGCTCGCGCAGCAGCTACGAGGATGAGGTCGACGTCGACTCCGTTCTTGACGGCGAGGGACTTACGGTGCACAGCAGCGTTCGTGCAGCAGGGGCCTCGTTCGAACGGCTGCAGCAACTTCGAACTTGACAGGGTCCGTCGCCTCGCTCGGGATCTTCGATGGCGGCTGATCTTCGTGCAGCAGCGGATAATGAATCCACGGTGACTTCGAGGACGATGGCTCTGGGCTTGCTTCTTCAACTTTGGTGCCCTAGTCACATCGACTGATGCTCTGCCCTCATCGTCAAAGAAATTGCGTAACTTGGCTTGCGACGGCTGCTTGATGACTTGGCTTGAGGTTCTAGGGTTTTTGGCTTTTGGGAATATTGTTTGCCGCAAAACAAACTTGTTGTGACCCTCTTTATATGTGTGTTGCCGTAGGAAAAGTTTATAGCCCCTCTCTTAATTTTGCACTAAAAATTGTTGCTCTCTAATAATTTTTGATAGCCGCGCACACACATTAGGGTTGAGAGGAGGGCTTATATAGAGTATAGAAGATGAATTGTCAAAGATAGGATCCCTAGTAATTAGAAAAGATTTGAGGCCATCTATGAATGGGAAATCAAGTAGGATTTGAATAGGATTGGAAATACGAATTTTGAATTTGATCTACATGGCAATTGAGATTGAAAATACAAATTGTGAATTTGAATTTACTAGGAGTTGGTATTGGCTAAGAGTTGTATAGCCATAGGATAATTCCATAACCAAATACGATTTGGCTCCATCTCTTCATGTTGGACCAAGTCCAACTTTGTTCCATATGACCAAGTCAAACTACTTTGTGCACACACTCTCCATCTCTCCCAATGTGCTATACGAATAGCAATTCTGCCAAATAGCCTAGGTATATTGTTTCGCCAAGCCTGAAACATACTAACACACACGTCAGATATAACAACACGTTTGTCATCATCAAACCAAGATCCTAGATCGTTGCTTCCAACAATCTCCCCCTTTTGGTGATGACAAACCCATAAAAGATTTGATCAATAAGAATGGGTGTGTGAAGCGTGTTGAAGGGTGTAATGCAATATAAATCATGAGATGAATATTTAAGCACTACAACATGGCATGCGCAAACTAATAACAAATACAATAGCATGCTCCCCCTTCTCTCAAGCATTTTTCAAGCTCCCCCTTCAACAAATAATACCAAACATCAAAGCTGTCAAAATCTTTTCTTTCTCCCCTTTTGTAATCACCAAAAGCGGATTAATGAAGTCTCAAATATATTCCATGCAAAATAAATCATTATTAGATGTAGCGTGTAATTTGCATGAGCATTCCAAATAATAGACAAGTCAAGTTCATAGAATTTCATACCAAGACTTCTCCACCTTTGTGTAAGTGAAAAGATATAGACAATAAAGTGCAAGAGGAGATTCAATATCAGAAAATCAACCAAAACAATCCACATTTTCCATTTTTCATGAATATCACTAGGATTGACTTTTCCCACCTCATCAAAGATGAGTTCAAGTTACCGAACCCGAAACATAGCCTAAAAGGACTTTTAAATGTGGGGTGGCATTGCTTGACGAGTTATATACACCAACGCTAATGATTACCCATGTAGCACAAGTTGGATACTCGTGGGTTGTGTTTTAGCCATGAAGTGTATCCATTTTTCATACGGAGCAAATATCGTTTTTTTTCAATTCTTTTGTGCTCAATTTTAATTCATGGCTAAACACATCATATCCCTTAGAAATTTCAGAATTTAATCATTCCTACATTCACTTTCCATTATTCTTCAAAGAATCTCCAAAAGCACTAAAAGTCAAATATCGTGAAAGTGCTAATGTAGGTGTAGAAGTCAAGTTTGAAACTTATGAGACATGTCATGGATACTAAAAATAATAACATCATGTTCATGTAGCTACAACAATAATGAATTGACTTCTACAAGGATAGAATTGATCATTCATACAATATCACTCAAGAGATTCAAAAGAGGATTCAATAAGCACACATTTTTTTTTTGATTTTCAATTTTTTTTCAGAAATAAAAACATAAAAATCATCCATGCAAGCACACAAACCAAAATAAATCAAGCACACAAAAAATCTATGAAGGTATGCAATGCAATGCAAAGAGGGATAGAAATTATACCTTCTCGTCGCTATTTGACGAAGGAGCTAAAGAATGAAACATTGAATTTAACGCTCCTCGCCAAAACTCCATCACACCTACATGAAAGGTGTTAAGTGTGACCTTGGAACCAACAAGGTCCACTAGTGTTAGCCAATATTGTTTTAGGAACCCACACTTGTTTAAACTTGATTTTAGTGTTCCTAAATTTACAATAGTATGAAGTATGACCTACACTATCACAAGTAAAGCACTTTGCATATAAGTTCTTCGCAATAGACAGTGCATTGTGGAATTTCTTGAATTTTTGCTTTTCAACGTTTTTCAGACCAAAACCAAGTCCTCTTCTATTATTGCCATATAATTGATTCTCTAAATTAGTGTCCAACGATTGTTTTCCCGTAGAGAATTTCTTAATGGCCAATTCAGATTAGAGACTTTGGTTTTCAACAATTTATTTTCTTCCACAATCAATGTGCATTTACTTATAAAAGCTCTCTTGTTTTCCTCTTCCTTCTTTTCAAATTCAATCATTTTTCTTTTAAAATCACTATCAACATGCAAAATTTATCATTAAGCTCTCTAATCACATAGTCTTTTTCAGTTTCGAGCTTAATCAAATCAAGTTTAAGCATGCTAATATTATTCATCAAAGAAGGGCAAGAGAGACAAGGTGCTTCATCATTAAAACTGGACTTTTCCTTTTTCAGAGTGTCAATAGTAGAGTCACGTGCAACAATATCAATTTTGAGTTTTTCAATCTCTTTAGACATTTCATATTCAGAATGTTGCATTTCAAAGTTCTCATTTTGATAATCATCTATAGTGGATTCAAGCTCTACTATTTTATCTTGCATTTCTTTACAAAGAGTAAGGAGTTCAGTTTTACTACCAGAAGTTACCTCATTGTGTATTCCCATCAATTGCCATGCATGAATGGGCTTCGTGTTCCTCCTCCTCGCTCTCAGCTTCGCTATCTATGTCCCAAGTAAGCACCTTGGATTTTCCCTTTTCTTTAGCTACCTGAGCTGTCTCGTGTGGGCAATCCCTCATTCGATGTCCTCTTTTCTTGCATTTAAAACAAGTCATTCTATTAGTAGTATTCTGATCATAAATTTGCTTAGAAGACTGGAAAAAGTTAGAGCGATTAAACCTGGGTGCCATTTCTGCTCTTCCTTGCTTGGACTGGACAAACTTTCTGAAATTTCTGATCATTAGCGCTATGTCATCATCATCATCTTCACTTTCGTCAGCTTTCAGAGCAAGTGGCTTGGTAGCTTTCTCTTTTTCCTCAGGTTTCTCCCTTTCATCAATATTTTGCAATTCAAGCTCGTGGGACATTAAATTACCTATTAAGTCCTCCACCTCATCTTTGACAGATCCTTCGCTTCTTGGATGGCAGTGACTTTAGGCCTGAAAGAGCTTGGCAGAGCTCTTAATATCTTTCTCACCTGCTCAAGGCTAGAATATGGCTTACCGAGCGAACTAGCCTTGTAGACAATATTGGTGAACCTCGCAAACATTTTTGATATTGTCTCTGATGGTAGCATGGGAAATCCCTCGTATTCCCGTGCTCAGAAGTGCAAGTCTAGACTCCTTCACCTGTGACGTTCCTCATGCGTCACCTCCAAGTATGCCATATTCCTGCGCAGTTAGACAATGTGAGATACGATTGAATTCAGATTATCTAATGCACAAATAAGAGCATTCATAGCTTTAGCATTTAAAGAATAAAGCTTCCAATCATTATCATCCCACTTATCATCAGGTTTAGGCATCTCGGTATTTTGAATTTTGATAACAGGTGATTTATATCCTTTTTCAACAATTTGCCAAGCTTTATAATCAATAGAAATAAGATAGATTTTCATACGATTTTTCCAGTAAGCATAATCTCCTCCATTAAATCTAGGTGGTCGGAAATAGACTGACCCTCTAGCTAAAAGCACTATTAATGTGGTCCATGGTCAAACTAGGCTTAGATCTACTAAACTGGCTTTGATACCACTTGTTGGATCTGGATCCTTGCCTAGAGGGGGGGTGAATAGGCTTATAAAAATAATTCGTGCAACCCACGAATAATCACACGCAGTTATAGCACAACCAGAGAAACTAAAATGCAGACACAGAGTACACAGCAGATTTACCCTGGTTCGGCCGTCCCAACGACCTACTCCAGCCCCCAAAGCAAATACTAGATTGAATAGTGCAATAGGTACAAAGTCACAAGTTAGAGCACGCTCAGAGCACCCTCTACGTCTCTACACTCGCCAGACTCTCAGTACCCCACACACAGTGTTTCCTCTCACTATCAATCCTAGCAAAGCTTTCTACCAGCTAGTCCCAACTAGCTGGTCCCACTTGTCTAGTCCCAACTAGACAAGTCCCAAAGTAGTCCACAAAATAGGTAAAAGTTTCCCCTACAGAGAACGGTACACTAAGACACAAATAAAGGAGTTTAGAGTTTAGAAATGCTCAGTTTGTGTCTGTGTAGGCGTCTCTGTCAATCTGTACGTCGTCAGCTCCAATCTGACGCAAACGGTGTCTCAATCCGACTCCTGGATGTCAAGATATGCACTGGTCTGTGCGTAAAGCAATTGCAGTTTAATCCTTTAATAAATGGTCGGTCTGTGCGCTCAGCAATCCTTTTAAATGAGCTGGTCGGTGCGCTAAGCCGCTTTAGTTCAAAAGCTATAAGTAACGGCCTGTGCGCAAAAGCAAAACCCAAAATAATCTTATGCCACGTCAGCCGTTTCAGCCAGACTCTTGCATTCAATCCCACAGCAATCTGATTGCCACGTCAGCACGTGGAGATTCGTGCACACTTCCGATTTCGCTTCGCGTGATCTTGCATGAAGATGATCTCGGCCGTTCAATAATTTTGAGGAGCGATCGCAGCCGTCACTTTCTTTTTCAGATCATGCAAAGGCAGCGTCGGCGAGTTCCCTTAGACGATGACGCAGCGACGAGCTCCCTCAGACGATGGCGCAGCGGCGAGCTCCCTCGGACGATGACTCAGCGGCGAGCAACGGTCAGAGTTCTCTTTGTCTCTTAGCAGCGGTGGCTTCTCTGACAACGTGCAGGACGGCGGCGGTGGCTCCAAGCAATGACGAAGGTGACGACGACGCTCAACAGAGGCAATGGCGGCTACTCCTCCTCGACAGAGGCGACGAGCTCTTCTTCGCAACAGCAGCGGTGATCGTTCAGCAGCGTCTCTCGTCTTGATTGGCTTGACGTCGGCGGTAGCTTGTGGGCGATGATGGCTCGCGCAGCAGCTACGAGGATGAGGTCGACGTCGACTCCGTTCTTGACGGCGAGGGACTTACGGTGCACAGCAGCGTTCGTGCAGCAGGGGCCTCGTGTCGAACTGGCTGCAGCAACTTCGAACTTGACAGGGTCCGTCGCCTCGCTCGGGATCTTCGATGGCGGCTGATCTTCGTGCAGCAGCGGATAATGAGGATGGCGGTGCTTGTAACAGCGGCCGGCCTCTTCGCAGTGACCTTCGACGTGGTGTTGATTGCTTCGAGGAGTGGCGGCTTCAGGACGATCCACGGTGACTTCGAGGACGATGGCTCTGGGCTTGCTTCTTCAACTTTGGTGGCCCTAGTCACATCGACTGATGCTCTGCCCTCATCGTCAAAGATGAATTGTCAAAGATAGGATCCCTAGTATTTAGAAAAGATTTGAGGCCATCTTTGAATGGGAAATCAAGTAGGATTTGAATAGGATTGGAAATACGAATTTTGAATTTGATCTACATGGCAATTGAGATTGAAAATACAAATTGTGAATTTGAATTTTACTAGGAGTTGGTATTGGCTAAGAAGTTTGTATAGCCATAGGATAAATTCCAATAACCAAATACGATTTGGCTCCATCTCTTCATGTTGGACCAAGTCCAACTTTGTTCCATATTGACCAAGTCAAACTACTTTGTGCACACACTCTCCATCTCTCCCAATGTGCTATACGAATAGCAATTCTGCCAAATAGCCTAGGTATATTGTTTCGCCAAGCCTGAAACATACTAAACACACACGTCAGATATAACAACACGTTTGTCATCATCAAACCAAGATCCTAGATCGTTGCTTCCAACAATCTCCCCCTTTTGGTGATGACAAACCCATAAAAGATTTGATCAATAAGAATGGGTGTGTGAAGCGTGTTGAAGGGTGTAATGCAATATAAATCATGAGATGAATATTTAAGCACTACAACATGGCATGCGCAAACTAATAACAAATACAATAGCATGCTCCCCCTTCTCTCAAGCATTTTCAAGCTCCCCCTTCAACAAATAATACCAAACATCAAAGCTGTCAAAATCTTTTCTTTCTCCCCTTTTTGTAATCACCAAAAGCGGATTAATGAAGTCTCAAATATATTCCATGCAAAAATAAATCATTATTAGATGTAGCGTGTAATTTGCATGAGCATTCCAAATAATAGACAAGTCAAGTTCATAGAATTTCATACCAAGACTTCTCCACCTTTGTGTAAGTGAAAAGATATAGACAATAAAGTGCAAGAGGAGATTCAATATCAGAAAATCAACCAAAACAATCCACATTTTCCATTTTTCATGAATATCACTAGGATTGACTTTTCCCACCTCATCAAAGATGAGTTCAAGTTACCGAACCCCGAAACATAGCCTAAAAGGACTTTTAATGTGGGGG
Source organism: Scilla litardierei (assembly GCA_030789695.1). Taxonomy (NCBI): domain Eukaryota; kingdom Viridiplantae; phylum Streptophyta; class Magnoliopsida; order Asparagales; family Asparagaceae; genus Scilla; species Scilla litardierei. The sequence goes on from JAULAV010004404.1 coordinate 20,960, forward strand.
TGGCATTGCTTGACGAGTTATATACACCAACGCTAATGATTACCCATGTAGCACAAGTTGGATACTCCGTGGGTTGTGTTTTAGCCATGAAGTGTATCCATTTTTCATACGGAGCAAATATCGTTTTTTTTCAATTCTTTTGTGCTCAATTTTTAATTCATGGCTAAACACATCATATCCCTTAGAAATTTCAGAATTTAATCATTCCTACATTCACTTTCCATTATTCTTCAAAAGAATCTCCAAAAGCACTAAAAAGTCAAATATCGTGAAAGTGCAAATGTAGGTGTAGAAGTCAAGTTTGAAACTTATGAGACATGTCATGGATACTAAAAATAATAACATCATGTTCATGTAGCTACAACAATAATGAATTGACTTCTACAAGGGATAGAATTGATCATTCATACAATATCACTCAAGAGATTCAAAAGAGGATTCAATAAGCACACATTTTTTTTTTTGATTTTTCAATTTTTTTTTCAGAAATAAAAACATTAAAAATCATCCATGCAAGCACACAAACCAAAATAAATCAAGCACACAAAAAATCTATGAAGGTATGCAATGCAATGCAAAGAGGGATAGAAAATTATACCTTCTCGTCGCTATTTGACGAAGGAGCCTAAAAGAATGAAACATTGAATTTAACGCTCCTCGCCAAAACTCCATCACACCTACATGAAAGGTGTTAAGTGTGACCTTGGAAAACCAACAAGGTCCACTAGTGTTAGCCAATATTGTTTTAGGAACCCACACTTGTTTAAACTTGATTTTAGTGTTCCTAAATTTACATAGTATGAAGTATGACCTACACTATCACAAGTAAAGCACTTTGCATATAAGTTCTTCGCAATAGACAGTGCATTGTGGAATTTCTTGAATTTTTGCTTTTCAACGTTTTTCAGACCAAAACCAAGTCCTCTTCTATTATTGCCATATAATTGATTCTCTAAAATAGTGTCCAACGATTGTTTTCCCGTAGAGAATTTCTTAATGGCCAATTCAAGATTAGAGACTTTGGTTTTCAACAATTTATTTTCTTCCACAATCAATGTGCATTTACTTATAAAAAGCTCTCTTGTTTTCCTCTTCCTTCTTTTCAAATTCAATCATTTTTTCTTTTAAAATCATTATCCAACATGCAAAATTTATCATTAAGCTCTCTAATCACATAGTCTTTTTCAGTTTCGAGCTTAATCAAATCAAGTTTAAGCATGCTAATATTATTCATCAAAGAAGGGCAAGAGAGACAAGGTGCTTCATCATTAAAACTGGACTTTTCCTTTTTCAGAGTGTCAATAGTAGAGTCACGTGCAACAATATCAATTTTGAGTTTTTCAATCTCTTTAGACATTTCATAATTCAGATTGTTGCATTTCAAAGTTCTCATTTTGATAATCATCTATAGTGGATTCAAGCTCTACTATTTTATCTTGCATTTCTTTACAAAGAGTAAGGAGTTCAGTTTTACTACCAGAAGTTACCTCATTGTGTATTCCCATCAATGCCATGCATGAATGGGCTTCGTGTTCCTCCTCCTCGCTCTCAGCTTCGCTATCTATGTCCCAAGTAAGCACCTTGGATTTTCCCCTTTTCTTTAGCTACCTGAGCTGTCTCGTGTGGGCAATCCCTCATTCGATGTCCTCTTTTCTTGCATTTAAAACAAGTCATTCTATTAGTAGTATTCTGATCATAAATTTGCTTAGAAGACTGGAAAAAGTTAGAGCGATTAAACCTGGGTGCCATTTCTGCTCTTCCTTGCTTGGTCTGGACAAACTTTCTGAAATTTCTGATCATTAGCGCTATGTCATCATCATCATCTTCACTTTCGTCAGCTTTCAGAGCAAGTGGCTTGGTTAGCTTTCTCTTTTTCCTCAGGTTTCTCCCTTTCATCAATATTTTGCAATTCAAGCTCGTGGGACATTAAATTACCTATTAAGTCCTCCACCCTCATCTTTGACAGATCCTTCGCTTCTTGGATGGCAGGTGACTTTAGGCCTGAAGGGAAGAGCTTGGCAGAGCTCTTAATATCTTTCTCACCTGCTCAAGGCTAGAATATGGCTTACCGAGCGAACTAGCCTTGTAGACAATATTGGTGAACCTCGCAAACATTTTTGATATTGTCTCTGATGGTAGCATGGGAAATCCCTCGTATTCCGTGCTCAGAAGTGCAAGTCTAGACTCCTTCACCTGTGACGTTCCCTCATGCGTCACCTCCAAAGTATGCCATATTTCCTGCGCAGTTAGACAATGTGAGATACGATTGGAATTCAGATTTATCTAATGCACAAATAAGAGCATTCATAGCTTTAGCATTTAAAGAATAAAGCTTCCAATCATTATCATCCCACTTTATCATCAGGTTTAGGCATCTCGGTATTTTGAATTTTGATAACAGGTGATTTATATCCTTTTTCAACAATTTGCCAAGCTTTATAATCAATAGAAATAAGATAGATTTTCATACGATTTTTCCAGTAAGCATAATCTCCTCCATTAAATCTAGGTGTCGAAAATAGACTGACCCTCAGCAAAAGCACTATTAATGTGGTCCATGGTCAAACTAGGCTAGATCTACTAAACTGGCTTTGATACCACTTGTTGGATCTGGATCCTTGCCTAGAGGGGGGTGAATAGGCTTATAAAAATAATTCGTGCAACCCACGAATAATCACACGGCAGTTATAGCACAACCAGAGAAACTAAAATGCAGACACAGAGTACACAGCAGATTTACCCTGGTTCGGCCGTCCCAACGACCTACTCAGCCCCCAAAGCAAATACTAGATTGAATAGTGCAATAGGTACAAAGTCACAAGTTAGAGCACGCTCAGAGCACCCTCTACGTCTCTACACTCGCCAGACTCTCAGTACCCCACACACAGTGTTTCCTGCTCACTATCAATCCTAGCAAGCTTTCTACCAGCTAGTCCCAAACTAGCTGGTCCCACTTGTCTAGTCCCAACTAGACAAGTCCCAAGTAGTCCACAAAAATAGGTAAAAGTTTCCCCTACAGAGAACGGTACACTAAGACACAAATAAAGGAGTTTAGAGTTTAGAAATGCTCAGTTTGTGTCTGTGTAGGCGTCTCTGTCAATCTGTACGTCTGTCAGCTCCAATCTGACGCAAACGGTGTCTCAATCCGACTCCTGGATGTCAAGATATGCACTGGTCTGTGCGGTAAAGCAATTGCAGTTTAATCCTTTAATAAATGGTCGGTCTGTGCGCTCAGCAATCCTTTTAAATGAGCTGGTCGGTGCGCTAAGCAGCTTTAGTTCAAAAGCTATAAGTAACGGCCTGGTGCGCAAAGCAAAACCCAAAATAATCTTATGCCACGTCAGCCGTTTCAGCCAGACTCTTGCATTCAATCCCACAGCAATCTGATTGCCACGTCAGCACGTGGAGATTCGTGCACACTTCCGATTTCGCTTCGCGTGATCTTGCATGAAGATGATCTCGGCCGTTCAATAATTTTGAGGAGCGATCGCAGCCGTCACTTTCTTTTTCAGATCATGCAAAGGCAGCGTCGGCGAGTTCCCTTAGACGATGACGCAGCGACGAGCTCCCTCAGACGATGGCGCAGCGGCGAGCTCCCTCGGACGATGACTCAGCGGCGAGCAACGGTCAGAGTTCTCTTTGTCTCTTAGCAGCGGTGGGCTTCTCTGACAACGTGCAGGACGGCGGCGGTGGCTCCAAGCAATGACGAAGGTGACGACGACGCTCAACAGAGGCAATGGCGGCTACTCCTCCTCGACAGAGGCGACGAGCTCTTCTTCGCAACAGCAGCGGTGATCGTTCAGCAGCGTCTCTCGTCTTGATTGGCTTGACGTCGGCGGTAGCTTGTGGGCGATGATGGCTCGCGCAGCAGCTACGAGGATGAGGTCGACGTCGACTCCGTTCTTGACGGCGAGGGGACTTACGGTGCACAGCAGCGTTCGTGCAGCAGGGGCCTCGTTCGAACGGCTGCAGCAACTTCGAACTTGACAGGGTCCGTCGCCTCGCTCGGGATCTTCGATGGCGGCTGATCTTCGTGCTAGCAGCGGATAATGAGGATGGCGGTGCTTGTAACAGCGGCCGGCCTCTTCGCAGTGACCTTCGACGTGGTGTTGATTGCTTCGAGAGTGGCGGGCTTCAGGACGATCCACGGTGACTTCGAGGACGATGGCTCTGGGCTTGCTTCTTCAACTTTGGTGCCCTAGTCACATCGACTGATGCTCTGCCCTCATCGTCAAAGAAATTGCGTAACATGGCTTGCGACGGCTGCTTGATGACTTGGCTTGAGGTTCTAGGGTTTTTGGCTTTTGGGAATATTGTTTGCCGCAAAACAAACTTGTTGTGACCCTCTTTATATGTGTGTTGCCGTAGGAAAAGTTTATAGCCCCTCTCTTAATTTTGCACTAAAAAATTGTTGCTCTCTAATAATTTTTGATAGCCGCGCACACACATTAGGGTTGAGAGGAGGGCTTATATAGAGTATAGAAGATGAATTGTCAAAGATAGGATCCCTAGTATTTAGAAAAGATTTGAGGCCATCTTTGAATGGGAAATCAAGTAGGATTTGAATAGGATTGAAATACGAATTTTGATTTGATCTACATGGCAATTGAGGATTGAAAATACAAATTGTGAATTTGAATTTTACTAGGAGTTGGTATATGGCTAAGAAGTTTGTATAGCCATAGGATAAATTCCAATAACCAAATACGATTTGGCTCCATCTCTTCATGTTGGACCAAGTCCAACTTTGTTCCATATTGACCAAGTCAAACTACTTTGTGCACACACTCTCCATCTCTCCCAATGTGCTATACGAATAGCAATTCTGCCAAATAGCATAGGTATATTGTTTCGCCAAGCCTGAAACATACTAAACACACACGTCAGATATAACACGTTTGTCATCATCAAACCAAGATCCTAGATCGTTGCTTCCAACACTATCCGCCCGCAGGCTTATGCAATACATGACATGACATGACATGATGAGTATGGATGAGAGTTGTTCATTCTAGGGGGTCCATAGACACGCACACACAGATAAAACCTATGGTAGCAGTTGTTGTTGATTCTAGGGGGGTCCGCACACACACACACACAGATAAAACCTATGGTGTCAGTTGTTGTTGATGTGCCCGGACTTCGTCGTCAAGTCCAGGCTGTCGTGGGGTGTCCCAGACGCTATCATTTCACGTCTGGTTCTCTTGTTATTACTTTTTATATTTTAAGGGAAACTATGGCCTATACGTGGCCAAAATTGCGCAAGTGAACACACTTGCCTGCAGTGGCGAGCGGTATGTCCGTCGGGAGTGTCTCGTCGAGTCGGAGCATCGATAATGGGTCGTCTGAAACGAGTCAAGCGACGGTGTCAGGTCACGCTCATCATTGATCCTATTAATGTTCATTTCTAGGTTCAACGGGGCTATCCTAGCAGTCAAAATTTATGTCTTTTGATGTTTTGTTCGGCCTAGATCGACGTCTATCCTATGTGAACAGAAATTCAGTCAGTTCGTCGATTTTCTACGGTGGACAACGTTTTAAAGATGCAGAAAATAACTTTAGTTCACGTTGACATATTTTAGATTAGGTTTTACGTTTCACTACGTGTGGGTTCTTACTACATGTTAGGGGGTCCAACCTTTTGACGTCGTCCAAAAAGCGGATGTCGGATCTGAACGGCGAAGCGTCGGCATCGTCTGCAAATCCTCGGCCGTGGGTAGCACAGTGAGGCACCTCTGGACAGCGAGGTGGTGGCACGAAAACAACGGCAAGCGGCGATCTCCCTCCCGTTGCGGGTAGCGCAACGGATCTTCACGACGGCGGCGACATCGGGTAAAAACACGTGGATACGGTGATGCACGTGAACTCCGAGGGTCCAAGGAGGCTGTCGGTGATTGAAGTAGGATCAGTGGAAGTTGCTCGGCCAGGTGGGTGGCCGACGGCGTGAGCATACGGTGGTGGGTGTCCGTGAGAAGTCGAAGGGGACAGATTCTTGCAATGTTCGTTGTTGCGTGTCTCAGCGGAAAACCAGCAATGAACAGTGTCAACGGAAAATTGCAGAAGCTAAAGGACTTCAAGAGGAAGCCAAAGGTGGTGGAATGGTCGTCGGAAGTGATCGGAGATGGCCGGGCGACGGCGTTGAAGAACAGTGTACAGATCTATCAAAAACAGCAACTGGGCTTGGTTTCGACGGAGTTTTCAGGAGCTATAGATGTGGGATGAGGAAAAGGAAAATTGCAGATGATAGAGAGGTTCGATAGGAGTCTAACGGTGGTAAAGTGGTCGTCGTAGGTGGCCGGATGACCGGTGGGCAGGAGTTTGAAGCGGCGGCACGCAAACTGTCAAAAACAGCGGCTAGATCTGAGTTCCATGGGGTTTTGAGGAGATCGAGATGTGGGAAAAGGGTAAGTGGAGTTGGAGATGATCGGGGGTCAAAGAGAAGTTGAATGGTGGTGGTGGTCGTCGGAGGGGGTGGCCGGAGCGGCGGCGGCGGTGCAAAGCTGTCAAAGAAATCCAGCCCGGGCTTTTTGTGTTGCAGTTTGAGGCACCTGGGGAGGGGGAGAGGGAGGAGACGAAGGTGGTGGAGGTGGCCTACGTTGAGAGGAGACTGGTGGTGGAGGTTTTCCGGTGGGCACAAATCAGGGCTGAGTTTGGGTTTTAGGGAGAGAAAGAGAGGAGGAAGAGAGATGAAGTAGTAGGAAGAGAGAGGGTGTGGCCGGACCTTGGGGTTGTCGGAGAGCTCGCTGGTGGCGAGGAGCAGGCCAAGGAAGATGGAGAAAAGAAGTGGCGGCTGGTTGGGATTTCATGCGTGCATGCCCTAGGGCATGGGTTTGGTTGTTTGTTTAAAAGATGGAGATAATTGCTAAGTACCTCTAGACTTTAGGGTTATTGCGGGAGAGAAGTAGAGATAGAGGGAGTAGAGTTAAGGAAAAGAGGAGGTGACAATAGTGGCTGATGCATGATTATTGATACGTTAGAGAGATTTGGGGATTTGATTAAGATTCCAATTAGATTTGAATTTCAAATTGATTAAGGGTTAATTAAGGAAGGAAAAGGATTAGGGGATAAGTCTCACTACGGGTATCGGAAAAAATTCCGAAAATACTGGGATGATGGCGGAGACGAGAAGTACAGGGCTACAGGGTCTGGTCGCGTGCTAATCCTACCGAGAATTATTATAAAATCGAGAACTGAGCGTTGAAGCCAAAAGACCAAAACGCCCTTCCATTCAAAGTTGTTTTTCGAGAAAACGAGCCGTGAAATGACGTTCCCAACAATTACTCTAAAAATCTATACTTCCATACGGTCTCAACGTCATATCACATCGTATATACCGAATCCAAGAAAGAGTCAAAAAAATACGCACACGAAAAGAGTCGTACGCGTAGAAAATACGAACGGTCGGAAAGATGCCGTTACAATTCCCCTTTGTTGAAAGGGACGTTGGAAATCCTAGAGTAGTCTAGGTGGTTGGAAATCCTGGTCAAGGCTATGTGGTTGGAAATCCTAACGAGTGGAGTTAAGTAATTGTATTGCTAAGGCAATAGCGGATAAATCTCGTACTGGATTGGTCGGGGACTGGTCGTACCTAAGTTGTGGGGAACTAGAATAAAAATTCCTTGTCTTTGCGTTTGCATTTTTTTGTGATTGTTTATCTTTGCTCTAGCATTTTATTCTATCTGCTAACAATTGTATATCTGTAATTTGTTGTTCATATTATTGCAAGTTAATTGATTTATTTCCGCTGTGTAAAAAGGTCTATTCTTGTGTAAAAGATTTATTGCTTGTAATCTTATCTTGCTTGTAAATCATATTATTTTCATTGTAAGATGACTTTGTTGATTAAGAACAAAGAGTAGATCACTCTACTTGATTTCTTAGGCAACATTAGAAGGTTTTTAAATTATGCTAATCAACGAACGAAAAAGTTTACTATTTGATTAACGAAAAAGTTTACTATTTGCACAACACTATTCAACCCCCCTCCTAGTGTTGTTTGCCATCCACAAGATCCAACACTTGATATCAGAGCCGGGCTTGAAAGGCGATGACATCAACATCCTTTCACTCTGAAGGTCTCAACACCATGCAACCACCATTGTTCAACGGAACAAACTACGCTAGTTGGAAGATCTGTATGAAGACTCACCTAGAGTCACTAGACATTGAAGCGTGGACCGTCACCAAAGTACCATACAATGCCACCACTGAAGTTGAGTACAGAAAATGGTCAGCCGACGAGAAGAAGAGAGCCAATCTAAATGCAAAGGCGATGAACGCATTATTCTGCACCGTAACAGGCAATGAATTCAATCGAGTCTCTCAATGCGAGACCATACATCATATATGGCATACCCTTCAAGTAAGTCATGAGGGAACTGAGAAGGTAAAGGAATCCCGCATAAACATTTTGCATTCTAAATTTGAATCCTTTAAGATGGACAAGGGAGAGAGTATCACCGATGTGAATACTCATTTTACTAATATTACTAATGAGCTCGCAGGTCTAGAAAAGAAACTATCTGAATATGACCAGGTAATGAAGATACTAAGATCTCTCAGACCCGAATGGAAAGGAAAGACAACAGCCATTCGAGAAGTTCACAACGTGAAGGATCTCACTATTGAAGAACTGATGGGAAATCTCATGGCATATGAGATAGAATTCGAGGAAGACAAGAAGATCGAAGAAAAGACAAAGAAGAATAGCCTAGCATTTCAAAGCTCAAGAAGAAGACTCCGACAATACCGACAAAGAGGACCATATTGCCTTTGTCTCCAAGAACTTTAAAGAGTTTATTACAAGTAAGTATGGTAAACATTCATTTCGTCACTCTAACAGTAATACTTGTTTTGGCTGCAACAAACCAGGACACGTAAAGAGAGATTGTCCCTTAGAGAAGGACAACCAAGACTCCAAAGATCTGGGAAGAACAGAGAGAACAATGAACGAAGAAGCGACAGAAGGAACAAATTTCAACGACCTAAGAAGGAAGCTTACGCAGTCTTCGATCAAAGCGATGTTTCTTCGTCCAATGAATCCTCATCAGATGAGAAAGACGAAAGAAGAGAAACAGCCCACATGTGTTTCTTAGTCTCCACGTCATCAAAGGTAGGTACCTTGCATGATTCAACATCTAGTGATAGCGATTCATCATCAAGCGATGATGAAGACATGGACTATATAGAAGCATATAAGGAGTTATGCAAAATGCATGAAAAGCTCATAAAAGAACATAAGAAAACTCTTAGAATAGTTAAGAAAGATGCAAAAGAAAAGGAAGATATTATTAAAGAGAATATTATGTTGAAAGAAAAGAATGACTCTTTAGAAACAGACATTCTTTCTATGAATGAGAAAATTGAAAGTTTGAGTGATCTTCTCGTATTTGTCAAAGACAATACGACTCTACGATGAAGATTGTTGAAAAATTCAATAAAGGAAAATGGAAGCTAGATAGTTTAATAAATAACCAAAAAGCTTCATCTAGCAAAACTGGACTTAGATATGATTCTAATCATACCAAGAAAAAGGTTAAGCATACTAGGATGCATCATACTAATCAAAATTTTCTGAGCATCTGATACCAAAGAACTTGACCGATCAAAAGCAAAATAGGTACGCAACTGATTTTATTCGCAAAATTCCTTTAAATTAGAATTATAGATATGTTTCCAATGAAGGAACTAAACCATATTGGGTTTGGTTTCCTAAAGACTAACCTCCTGAACTCAATAAATGAAGAGTACCATAAAATGTTCCTATTTTCTGGTACTCTAACAACAAGGAGGAGAAACAAAAACTGCATCAAATGATTTGCGATGAAAATTGAACTGCTTCGCAAAATTTGATTTGATTTGAATAGTTAATGATTGCTTCTTTTTAATGCTTATAAATGATTATTATGTTTTCGTAAGAAAGATTTCCTGACACACACACTCACCACTATGTCACAAACCCTCGGGATGAGAAAACAACTCAACCCAGCGGAGAGTCTACTACCACCTTGAGGGAGTCGAATACCAGAGTGTGGACACGAAAATCTGGGTTTGATTTCTGTTTTTTTCTTACTCTTATTGGGTTTCATTGAGTTTGTTGGGTTCATATCCAAAGGGTAACTTAAACTCAATAAGAAAATAAGATCTCAACCATCCAATCTTATGATCCAAATGCTCCTAAACTTCATCTTCTTTCATCTCAAAACATAAAACCCCAAGCCCAAACCTTAGGTAGCCGACTACCACCATTGTTGTCATCCTCTTGGTAAAATTTCTTGAACCTCTTTCAACTTCTCAAGAAGACCCCTAAGGTATAATTCTTTCTCATCAACTTCTCATTACTTCAATTTACTTCTTTTTAATCTTGCATACCTAGACTTGTAATCTAAATGTTTACTATCTAGGATGCCTATCAAGAAGTTTGGTGTTAAGAAGAGGAAGGTTGATAGTGAATTCTCTCTAACTGAAAAAGAAATCATCGAACCATATCTTTTCAAGACTGCTTCCTTTGAAAAATTTCTCAAAATATCCAAAAGACAAATCCTTCATGAAAGATTTGTCAAAATTGATCATCTTGAAAATTATGGCATTGATAGCATCTTAGAATTTCAGAATCTTTCTAATCTATTTTCATCTGAAAATTCTCATCTATATTAGCATATGCTTGTGCATCTTTTCTATGCCAACATGGATTATGATCTAACTAAATGTTGATTCATTGCAAAAGTTCTAGATTCCAAACTTGTTATAACTGTTAAATCTCTAGGACAAGCATTAGGAATCCCCTGCACTGGAATGCTATCGGATGACATAGAGATGGTCGATGAGAATATTCTAGAGAAAATGTATTTGCCTGGAAGATACTTCCAAACAAACTACCATGTAGCGATCTTCGCTATCCTGGAAGAATTCTAGCAAATATATTGTCTTATAATATTACTCAGAAATCTGGAAGTCACTCTGTGTTATCTGAGAAGCAATCTAAGTGTATCTACGCCATGTTAGGAAACATCCGTATAAATTGGACCAAAGTCATTATGGATTCCATACTTACATCTGCTTCTTCCGATAAACCCTCATCTTCCTTAGCCCATGGTCACTACTTACCATCTTGTTTATTGGATATAACATACCTTTGGATAATGAAACAGAAATTCTGGAACCAGCCCGTATCTTTGATGTACATGCTCTTGGCCGAATGAGTCACCGGATTTCTCGGATGCTTGAGGGAGTAAAAAGGGCCGACTTACTATTAATTTGTCACTTCTGCAGCAGGCGACTGAAGCACAAAAGACATTCGCCTCTGGATCACACATGCGACTGTGATTTTCAAGACAGTCGCATGTCTCCCTTCTGAAGCCACTAGCCCTCCAACCAGGCGACTGTCTGACCAACGACAGTCGCCTGTCATCAGTCGACTGGCGTTTGTTCAGCAGTCGACTGATCGGGGTTTTTTCTGCCGAATCTGGGTTGCGAGTTTGGGTTTATCTTAACCCGATTTTCATCTGTTTAATGTGAACCCTTGGATGCGATTTTGGGTGGTTGAGATGTGAACACTTGGATGCGGTTTTGGGTGGTTGAGATGTGAACTCTAGGGGGTATAAAACCCCATTATCAGCTGTAATTAGGGGAGCCTCCACCATTACCTTCAAATACTTTCCTTTTTCAGGTTTTCTCTCTTAGTTTTAGATTAGGGTTTTGTATAGTTTTTGGGGGATTTCTGCCCCCATTTTTTGAAATCTGATAGAGGAGGTAAAGAGCTTCCATTTGGTGATATCTTTCTTAAACATTGTCTTGTATTTCATTTTGTCTCATTCTCTATGTATGAACTTATGAATATGTATACAATAGTGAATATTTTTGCTCTCATGTGTAGCTAATCTCTTTGTGTGTTGGATTGTGATGTAGTTAGGATTTGTATGATAAGCTTTCAATTATCCATGGCATAGGATTGTGTAACTATTGCATTGATTGATTTCACACTCTTTTCATTATGCATTACCCGTAGAGGGATCCAAGGAGGATGATATGCAGCGAGGCATTATCTACGTGCATATACCCGTGGAGGGGCCTGCAAGGTGTTGAACCGCGAGGTTTAACTAATTATGCTTTATACTTGAAATCATCAATCCAATAATTACAGTTGATGCTAACTTGTTGATTTGAGCTCCAAAATAACACCATCCGGTTGTGTTTCCTGAAAGCTTTACAATTGAGCTAAACGTGTTTGTCTTTATTCCTAATATGGAAATCTTCCGATTTCACATACCTTGACATGGATGTGGAGTTGAGTCATCGATTGGAGATTGAATAGCTAAGTCATACTCCCTAATGAAACCACAATCCATACACACTCCTCGCATTTGCATCCCAACCTTTATTTTGCTTGTTTATTTCTTGTTCTTTTTGGTAACCAACATACACACCCTTTGATACAAATCATCGCCTTCGAAAGGTGGTTTTATCTCTCACCTTCTCACATCTTTGTTGACCCGAAGACAGCATGAATGCACATAAATTGTCCCTATGATCCGACCCTGGGCTCACCAGGAATTACTACTTGACTACCTCATATCCTTGGGAGTAGTTTGGAAATTTTTGCGGAGCGTCATGTTTTTGGCGCCGTTACCGGGGACAACGGTTTTGCCTTTTATACTAACTTTGGGTTACTTGGGTGGTTGGTGAGATTCTTTCTACTTTCTTGCGAAAATTCTTTGTATATCTACTTTTATTTTATCTTTTGCTTTGTCGACCTAAAAATGACCGATAACAACAACAATAACACTTCACGTGGCACAAACATGACATTGAGAGACACATATATGCCACCTATGAGTTTTTATGATTCTTGCATTATATTAAAACCCGATGCTCACTCATTTGAGATTAAACAAAAAACAATTCAACTCTTACCTATTTACCACGGTTTAGAAAATGAGCACCCTTATGAACACTTGAGAACTTTTGTTGAGGTGTGTTCCATATTCCTAAATGGAAAATTTAGTCCCGATGCAGAATATCTTAAAATTTTTCCATTTTCTCTAAAAGATAATGCTAAACATAGGTTGAACGCTCTAAAGACTTGATCTATTTCTACTCGGTCTGAGTCATAATCCGAATTTCTAAAGAAATTTTTTCCATTGTGCAGGACTCAAACCTTGAAGAAGAAAATCATGAACTTCAACCAATGCGATAATGAAACTTTTGACCAAGTGTGGGAAAAAAATCAAAGATTTACTTTTGGAATGCCCACATCACGGTTTTGATCAATGCCGAACTATTGCCTTCTTTTATGATGGACTTCTTCCATCATCAAAACAACAAATGGAGGTGATGTGCAATGGTTCGTTATTTGATAAAACACCAAATGATGCTTGGCAATATCTCGAAGAGACGGCGGAGCACATGCGAAGTTGAGGGGTGGTTCCAACCTTTGAAACCGAGGTGAACACGATGAATGGTGTTGAATAACTTGAGGAGCGAGCGGTAAATGAAGTAACGAGAAGAATGCAAGAGATCAATTTGATGGCTGTGAACATGGTTGATCAACAAAGCCAAGTGGAACATGACAACCAAACGCATTTGCAATCAATCACCGCCACACTCCAACAGATGATGAACTTCCAACAAATGCAACAACGCAAATTCAACAACTCACGGAGAATGTTGCGAGCTTGACGGCTACATTAGGAAAGGGTAAATTCATTTCACAATCAATTTTTGACCCTAATATTAGCCAATCTTCTCTTTCAGGAAAATTGCAATGCGGTTACCACGCTACGAAGTGGAAGAGAAATTGCCAAGCCAAATCATCTTTTGGTCACGCCCGAGATTGAGGATGAGAAGCATGTACAACATGAGGTGCCCGAGGAGAATTCAAGCAAAGGCACAAAGTCCACGACAACAAGAATTGAGGAGTCCAATTCTTACACTCCTCAAGCACCATACCCACATAGGCTCCTTCCTCCTAATAAAGATAAGTGCCAAGATGAAATTCGAGAAAATTTTCAAAAATGTCATATTACTATACCACTTCTCGATGCTATTAACCAATTACCTGCCTATGCTAAATTTATTAAGGACCTTTGCACTATAAAAAGAAAACTAAGTTCTAAGAAAAAGGCCTCCATTACACAGCAGGTTAACTCAATTTTTCATCAAGACATCCCACCCAAATTCATGGATCCCGGCTCATCCACTATTCGTTGGACCATTGGTACTACAAAAATCGAGCACGCTATCCTTGATCTTGGGTCTAGTGTCAATTTATTGACATTTCCTGTTTACAAGCAATTGGGTCTTGGAGAATTGAAGGCCACACACATCATTCTCCAACGTGCTGATAAATCTGTGAAAATTCCTAAGGTTTTTGTGGAGGACGTTCTTGTCCAAGTGGACAAATTTTATTTTCCCGTGGACTTCATAGTTTTAGATATTCAAGGACCCCAACATGCTACTCATTTCCCCATCATCTTAGGAAGGCCTTTCCTCGCCACATGTGATGCCATCGTTAAATGTAGGAATGGTCAACTTAAGGTCTCTTTTGGCAACATGACCATAGACTTGAATATTTTTAATAGGTGTCATTTGCCAAAAGAAATGGAGGAGATCGAGGTAAACATGGTACACATTTTTAGTGATGGAAATTTTGAGCTCAGTCGTGAACATTCCGAGAATCATTTTGACTCTTTTGTTGCAAATGTTGATCATATTCCTTTTTTGCAGGAGATTGGAGAAACCCATCACCTTGGCAAAAGAAGCTTAATTGATGTGCTCTCCAATGGAGTTGATCCCAATTGGGATTGGTTCGAGGACAGATCTATGGATCGGAACTTTCACGAAGTCATCCATTTCCGGAAGACACATGATAAGATGGATGGGTTGGCCACGAAAGACAAGCACCATTTAGATGGGCCATTGCTGGAAGACTCCACTAATCTTTACGCCATTTTGCTCATGGCTTGTGGAGCATTTCTGAAGATCTTGAAGGAGCTTGAGGATTAGAGTTTTCCATTCGATCCGGGCAAGGCTTTAAGTACCATCCAAAGCCTTGGCTTGGGGAGGAACACCGTGAGGATTATGGATTAACTTTCGAGTGACAACAACAAGGTGTATTCCTTCCATCACTTAGTATAATTAGATATTAAATAAATTTTTACTTTAGTATCTTTCCTTTCGCATACCCTAATAATTGTCCATATTCATTATCCCCTTTCCAAACATTGAGGACAATGTCCATTTCAATTTGGGGGGTGTGATTAGGATTTGCGAAGTTTTCAAAAAGTTTTAGTTTTTCGTAAATATATAGAATAAATTAGATAAATTGAAAATATTCATCTTTGAAGATTATCACCCAAAAAACATTGGTATTTGTCTCTCTCCATTCCATATTAGCGTTTTGCTTAGTCATCTAATATCAATGTAGTGAGATTTTCCGAAAGACCATGTTTGACATTTACGTTTGAAATGGATTATGGCATCCTTTTGTGTGTTGTACTCTATGTGTTAGGGCAATTAAACGTCTTTTCGTTGGTTTTGCACTCAACCCCCTAGCTAGACGCTCAAGATGTCTACTACCCATGTGACACGCCTTTGGGATGTAAAGGCCTTAGTTTTTGCAACCAAGTGGTTAGGTCTTAGAAGTTTTAAAAATTCAAGCTAGGTTCTTACCCTTCAATCCATATAGAGTGAATTGATTTTTGGAGTTGCTCAAATGAATGCTATCAAATCCTATAATAATAAGTGCACTTGTGCTTATTTGAATAAGGCATAAACTTTTGCCATGGTACTTTGAATAAGGCAAAATTTTGCCATGATATTTGAGTAAACGCATGAAGTTGAATCACAACGCATTATCATAAGCTTTTAAAAGGATTTAGTGTTTATGTGCCACAAGCTTGAGAGTTTCAAGATTTTTAACATGAGATTGTCGAGTCCTAAGACTTTGCAAAGTTTAGAGGTGGATTGTGGGGATGTGTATGAGAATTGAGAATAAGGCTTTAGGGATGAGTGCATATGCCTGAAAGTTTTTCCATTCTATATCGGTCTTCAACACACTTGAGACATGCCAACAATCCACAGAAAAGGTTGTTTTTGTTTTGGAATTGATCGCTAATTTTGCTAGAGACTAGCAAAAAGCTAGTTGGGGGTGTGATTATGATAGAAAATTGTATATTTTAGCCCCATAATCATTCCCTCTTGTGCATTTAGCTCATTGAATCATGCTCTCTTAACTATATTTGCTTTAATTCATTATTTGTGAGCATATGATTTTATTTTGGCACAATTTCACTTCCCAACGCATTATAAATGTCTACTATATTTTTTAGGGATTTTCCTGGATTTTTCAGGTGTCCCGAAGGGGATTAAATCAACTCAAAGAGGAGGAGTGCATAGCAAGCGCCTGTAGAAGGAATGACAGGCGCTTGGGCAACTAAACAGGCGACTGCCCGAACAACAGCAGTCAGCTGCCTCTAAAGAGCTGGAGCTGGAGAAACTGAAGCCCAACGACAGTCGCCTGCAAGAGGATTGACAGTCGACTGTAATATTGTACAGTCGATTGTCAGTTTCGCATCAGTCACCTGATTTCTCGGATGCTTGAGGGAGTAAAAAGGGGCCGACTTACTGTTAATTTGGCACTTCTGTAGCAGACGACTGAAACACAAAAGACAGTCGCCTGTGGATCACACAGGCGACTGTGATTTTCAAGACAGTCTCATGTCTCCCTTCTGAAGCTACGCAGCCCACCAACCATGCGACTGTCTGACCAGCGACTGTCTGACCAACGACAGTCGCCTGTCATCAATCAACTGGCATTTGTTTAGCAGTCGACTAATCGGGGTGTTTTCTGCCGAATCTGGGTCACGAGTTTGGGTTTATATTAACCCGATTTTCATCTGTTTAATTTGTTTAATGTGAACCCATGGATGCGGTTTTGGGTAGTTGAGATGTGAACCCTAGGGGGTATAAAACCCCATTATCAACTGTAATTAGGGGAGTCTCCACCATTACCTTCAAATACTTTCCTTTTTAAGGGTTTTCTCTCTTAGTTTTAGATTAGGGTTTTGTATAGTTTTTAGAGGATTTCTGCCCCCATTTTCTGGAATCTGATAAAGGAGTTGAAGAGCTTCCATTTAGTGATATCTTTCTTAACCCGTGTCTTGTATTTCATTTTGTCTCATTCTTTATGTATGAACTTACGAATATGAATGCAATGGTGAATATTTTTACTCTCATGTGTAGCTAATCTCTTTGTGTGTTGGATTGTGATGTAGTTAGGATTTGTATGATTAGCTTTCAATTATACATGGCATATGATTGTGTAACTATTGCTTTGATTGATTTCACACGCTTTTCAGTATGCATTACCCTTAGAGGGATCCAAGGAGGATGATATGCCGCGAGGCATTATCTACGTGCATATACCCGTAGATGGGCCTGCAAGGTGTTGAACCGCGAGGTTAATTAATTATGCTTTATACTTGAAATCATCAATTCAATAATTACACTTGATGCTAACATGTTGATTTTAGCTCCAAGATAACACCATCCCGTTGTGTGGCCTGAAAGCCTCACAATTGAGCTAAACAAGTTTGGTTTTATTTCTAATATGGAAATCTTCTGATTTCACATACCTTGACATGGATGTGGAGTTGAGTCATCAATTGGAGATTAAATAGCTAAGTCATACTCCCTAATGAAACCACAATCCACACACACTCCTCCCATTTGCATCCCAACGTTTATTTTGCTTGTGTATTTCTTATTCTTTTTGGTAAGCATCACACACACCCTTTGATCCATATCATCGCCTTCGAAAGGTGGTTTTATCTCTCACCTTCTCACATCTTTGTTTGACCCGAAGACAGCATGAACAGAGACGAATTGTCCCTGTGATCCTACCCTGGGCTCACCGGAAATTACTACTTGACTACCTCCTATCCTTGGGAGTAGTTCACATCTTTTTGCGAGCGTCAAGGTTTTGACGCCGTTGCCGGGGACAATGGTTTTGCCTTTTATACTAACTTTGGGTTACTTGGGTGGTTGGTGAGATTCTTCCAACTTTCTTGTGAAAATTCTCTGTATATCCACTTTTATTTTATCTTTTGCTTTGTCGACCTAAAAAATGGCCGACAACAACAACAATAACAATAACACTTCACGTGGCACAAACATAATATTGAGAGACACATATATGCCACCTATGAGTATTTCTGATTCTTGCATTATATTAAAACCTGATGCTCACTCATTTGAGATTAAACCAAAAAACAAATTCAACTCTTACCTATTTACCACGGTTTAGAAAATGAGCACCCTTATGAACACTTGAGAACTTTTGTTGAGGTGTGTTCCATATGCCTAAATGGAAAAATTAGTCCTGATGCAGTATATCTTAAGCTTTTTCCATTTTTTTCTAAAAGATAAGGCTAAACATTGGTTGAACGCTCTAAAGCCTAGATCTATTTCTACTTTGTCTGAGTTACAATCCGAATTCCTAAAGAAATTTTTTCCATTATGCAGGACTTAAACCTTGAAGAAGCAAATCATGAACTTCAACCAATGCGATAATGAAACTTTTGACCAAGCATGGGAAAGATTCAAAGATTTACTTTTGGAATGCCCACATCACGGTTTTGATCAATGCCGAACTATTGCCTTCTTTTATGATGGACTTCTTCCATCATCAAAACAACAAATGGAGGTATGTGCAATGGTTCGTTCTTTGATAAAACGCCAAGTGATGCTTGGCAATATCTCGAAGAGACGGCGAAGCACATGCGAAATTGGGGGGTGGTTCCAACCCATGAAACCGAGGTGAAAACGATGAATGGTGTTGAATCACTTGAGGAGAGAGAGCGGTAAATGAAGTAACGAGAAGAATGCAAGAGATCAATTTGATGGCTGTGAACATGGTTGATCAACAAAGCCAAGTGGAACATGACAACCAAACGCATTTGCAATCAATCACCGCCACACTCCAACAGATGATGAACTTCCAACAAATGCAACAACGCAAATTCAACAACTCACGGAGAATGTTGCGAGCTTGACGGCTACATTAGGAAAGGGTAAATTCATTTCACAATCAATTTTTTGACCCTAATATTAGCCAATCTTCTCTTTCAGTAAACGACTTTAACCATTACCATGCAGTTACCACACTACGAAGTGGAAGAGAAATTGCCAAGCCAAATCATCTTTTGGTCACGCCCGAGATTGAGGATGAGAAGCATGTACAACATTGAGGTGCCCGAGGAGAATTCAAGCAAAGGCACAAAGTCCACGACAACAAGAATTGAGGAGTCCAATTCTTACACTCCTCAAGCACCATACCCACATAGGCTCCTTCCTCCTAATAAAGATAAGTGCCAAGATGAAATTCGAGAAAATTTTCAAAAATGTCATATTACTATACCACTTCTCGATGCTATTTAACCAATTACCTGCCTATGCTAAATTTATTAAGGACCTTTGCACTATAAAAGAAAACTAAGTTCTAAGAAAAAGGCCTCCATTACACAGCAGGTTAACTCAATTTTTCATCAAGACATCCCACCCAAATTCATGGATCCCGGCTCATCCACTATTCGTTGGACCATTGGTACTACAAAAATCGAGCACGCTATCCTTGATCTTGGGTCTAGTGTCAATTTATTGACATTTCCTGTTTACAAGCAATTGGGTCTTGGAGAATTGAAGGCCACACCACATCATTCTCTCCAACTTGCTGATAAATCTCTGAAAATTCCTAGGGTTTGTGTTAAGGACGTTCTTGTCCAAGTAGACAAATTTTATTTTCCCGTGGACTTCATAGTTTAAGATATTCAAGGACCCCAACATGCTACTCATTTCCCCATCATCTTAGGAAGGTCGTTCCTTGCCACCTGTGATGCCATCATTAAATGTAGGAACGGCCAACTTAAGATCTCTTCTGGCAACATGACCATAGACTTGAATATTTTTAATAGGTGTCATTTGCCAAAAGAAATGGAGGAGATCGAGGTAAACATGGTACACATTTTTAGTGATGGAAATTTTGAGCTCAGTCGTGAACATTCCGAGAATCAATTTGACTCTTTTGTTGCAAATGTTGATCATATTCCTTTTTTGCAGGAGATTGGAGAAACCCATCACCTTGGCAAAAGAAGCTTAATTGATGTGCTCTCCAATGGAGTTGATCCCAATTGGGATTGGTTCGAGGACAGATCTATGGATCGGAACTTTCACGAAGTCATCCATTTCCGGAAGACACATGATAAGATGGATGGGTTGGCCACGAAAGACAAGCACCATTTAGATGGGCCATTGCTGGAAGACTCCACTAATCTTTACGCCATTTTGCTCATGGCTTGTGGAGCATTTCTGAAGATCTTGAAGGAGCTTGAGGATTAGAGTTTTCCATTCGATCCGGGCAAGGCTTTAAGTACCATCCAAAGCCTTGGCTTGGGGAGGAACACCGTGAGGATTATGGATTAACTTTCGAGTGACAACAACAAGGTGTATTCCTTCCATCACTTAGTATAATTAGATATTAAATAAATTTTTACTTTAGTATCTTTCCTTTCGCATACCCTAATAATTGTCCATATTCATTATCCCCTTTCCAAACATTGAGGACAATGTCCATTTCAATTTGGGGGGTGTGATTAGGATTTTGCGAAGTTTTCAAAAAGTTTTAGTTTTTCGTAAATATATAGAATAAATTAGATAAATTGAAAATATTCATCTTTGAAGATTATCACCCAAAAAACATTGGTATTTGTCTCTCTCCATTCCATATTAGCGTTTTTGCTTAGTCATCTAATATCAATGTAGTGAGATTTTAAAGGCCTTAGTTTTTGCAACCAAGTGGTTAGGTCTTAGAAGTTTTAAAAATTCAAGCTAGGTTCTTACCCTTCAATCCATATAGAGTGAATTGATTTTTGGAGTTGCTCAAATGAATGCTATCAAATCCTATAATAATAAGTGCACTTGTGCTTATTTGAATAAGGCATAAACTTTTGCCATGGTACTTTGAATAAGGCAAAATTTTGCCATGATATTTGAGTAAACGCATGAAGTTGAATCACAACGCATTATCATAAGCTTTAAAAGGATTTAGTGTTTATGTGCCACAAGCTTGAGAGTTTCAAGATTTTTAACATGAGATTGTCGAGTCCTAAGACTTTGCAAAGTTTAGAGGTGGATTGTGGGGATGTGTATGAGAATTGAGAATAAGGCTTTAGGGATGAGTGCATATGCCTGAAAGTTTTTCCATTCTATATCGGCTCTTCAACACACTTGAGACATGCCAACAATCCACAGAAAAGGTTGTTTTTGTTTTGGAATTGATCGCTAATTTTGCTAGAGACTAGCAAAAAGCTAGTTGGGGGGTGTGATTATGATAGAAAATTGTATATTTTAGCCCCATAATCATTCCCTCTTGTGCATTTAGCTCATTGAATCATGCTCTCTTAACTATATTTGCTTTAATTCATTATTTGTGAGCATATGATTTTATTTTGGCACAATTTCACTTCCCAACGCATTATAAATGTCTACTATATTTTTAGGGGATTTTCCTGGATTTTTCAGGTGTCCCGAAGGGGATTAAATCAACTCAAAGAGGAGGAGTGCATAGCAAGCGCCTGTAGAAGGAATGACAGGCGCTTGGGCAACTAAACAGGCGACTGCCGACGAACAACAGCAGTCAGCTGCCTCTAAAGAGCTGGAGCTGGAGAAACTGAAGCCCAACGACAGTCGCCTGCAAGAGGATTGACAGTCGACTGTAATATTGTACAGTCGATTGTCAGTTTCGCATCAGTCACCTGATTTCTCGGATGCTTGAGGGAGTAAAAAGGGCCGACTTACTGTTAATTTGGCACTTCTGTAGCAGACGACTGAAACACAAAAGACAGTCGCCTGTGGATCACACAGGCGACTGTGATTTTCAAGACAGTCTCATGTCTCCCCTTCTGAAGCTACGCAGCCCACCAACCATGCGACTGTCTGACCAGCGACTGTCTGACCCAACGACAGTCGCCTGTCATCAATCAACTGGCATTTGTTTAGCAGTCGACTAATCGGGGTGTTTTTCTGCCGAATCTGGGTCACGAGTTTGGGTTTATATTAACCCCGATTTTCATCTGTTTAATTTGTTTAATGTGAACCCATGGATGCGGTTTTGGGTAGTTGAGATGTGAACCCCTAGGGGGGTATAAAACCCCATTATCAACTGTAATTAGGGGAGTCTCCACCATTACCTTCAAATACTTTCCTTTTTAAGGGTTTTCTCTCTTAGTTTTAGATTAGGGTTTTGTATAGTTTTTAGAGGATTTCTGCCCCCCATTTTCTGGAATCTGATAAAGGAGTTGAAGAGCTTCCATTTAGTGATATCTTTCTTAACCCGTGTCTTGTATTTCATTTTGTCTCATTCTTTATGTATGAACTTACGAATATGAATGCAATGGTGAATATTTTTACTCTCATGTGTAGCTAATCTCTTTGTGTGTTGGATTGTGATGTAGTTAGGATTTGTATGATTAGCTTTCAATTATACATGGCATATGATTGTGTAACTATTGCTTTGATTGATTTCACACGCTTTTCAGTATGCATTACCCTTAGAGGGATCCAAGGAGGATGATATGCCGCGAGGCATTATCTACGTGCATATACCCGTAGATGGGCCTGCAAGGTGTTGAACCGCGAGGTTTAATTAATTATGCTTTATACTTGAAATCATCAATTCAATAATTACACTTGATGCTAACATGTTGATTTTAGCTCCAAGATAACACCATCCCCGTTGTGTGGCCTGAAAGCCTCACAATTGAGCTAAACAAGTTTGGTTTTATTTCTAATATGGAAATCTTCTGATTTCACATACCTTGACATGGATGTGGAGTTGAGTCATCAATTGGAGATTAAATAGCTAAGTCATACTCCCTAATGAAACCACAATCCACACACACTCCTCCCCATTTGCATCCCAACGTTTATTTTGCTTGTGTATTTCTTATTCTTTTTGGTAAGCATCACACACACCCTTTGATCCATATCATCGCCTTCGAAAGGTGGTTTTATCTCTCACCTTCTCACATCTTTGTTGACCCGAAGACAGCATGAACAGAGACGAATTGTCCCTGTGATCCTACCCTGGGCTCGACCGGAAATTACTACTTGACTACCTCCTATCCTTGGGAGTAGTTCACATCTTTTTGCGGAGCGTCAAGGTTTTGACGCCGTTGCCTGGGGACAATGGTTTTGCCTTTTATACTAACTTTGGGTTACTTGGGTGGTTGGTGAGATTCTTCCAACTTTCTTGTGAAAATTCTCTGTATATCCACTTTTATTTTATCTTTTGCTTTGTCGACCTAAAAAATGGCCGACAACAACAACAATAACAATAACACTTCACGTGGCACAAAACATAATATTGAGAGACACATATATGCCACCTATGAGTATTTCTGATTCTTGCATTATATTAAAACCTGATGCTCACCTCATTTGAGATTAAACCAAAAACAATTCAACTCTTACCTATTTACCACGGTTTAGAAAATGAGCACCCTTATGAACACTTGAGAACTTTTGTTGAGGTGTGTTCCATATGCCTAAATGGAAAAATTAGTCCTGATGCAGTATATCTTAAGCTTTTTTCCATTTTTTTC
This sequence comes from Scilla litardierei, assembly GCA_030789695.1. Taxonomy (NCBI): domain Eukaryota; kingdom Viridiplantae; phylum Streptophyta; class Magnoliopsida; order Asparagales; family Asparagaceae; genus Scilla; species Scilla litardierei. The sequence goes on from JAULAV010004404.1 coordinate 44,617, forward strand.
TAAAAGATAAGGCTAAACATTGGGTTGAACGCTCTAAAGCCTAGATCTATTTCTACTTTGTCTGAGTTACAATCCGAATTCCTAAAGAAATTTTTTCCATTATGCAGGACTTAAACCTTGAAGAAGCAAATCATGAACTTCAACCAATGCGATAATGAAACTTTTGACCAAGCATGGGAAAGATTCAAAGATTTACTTTTGGAATGCCCACCATCACGGTTTTGATCAATGCCGAACTATTGCCTTCTTTTATGATGGACTTCTTCCATCATCAAAACAACAAATGGAGGTATGTGCAATGGTTCGTTCTTTGATAAAACGCCAAGTGATGCTTGGCAATATCTCGAAGAGACGGCGAAGCACATGCGAAATTGGGGGGTGGTTCCAACCCATGAAACCGAGGTGAAAACGATGAATGGTGTTGAATCACTTGAGGAGAGAGCGGTAAATGAAGTAACGAGAAGAATGCAAGAGATCAATTTGATGGCTGTGAACATGGTTGATCAACAAAGCCAAGTGGAACATGACAACCAAACGCATTTGCAATCAATCACCGCCACACTCCAACAGATGATGAACTTCCAACAAATGCAACAACGCAAATTCAACAACTCACGGAGAATGTTGCGAGCTTGAACGGCTACATTAGGAAAGGGTAAATTCATTTCACAATCAATTTTTGACCCTAATATTAGCCAATCTTCTCTTTCAGTAAACGACTTTAACCATTACCATGCAGTTACCACACTACGAAGTGGAAGAGAAATTGCCAAGCCAAATCATCTTTTGGTCACGCCCGAGATTGAGGATGAGAAGCATGTACAACATGAGGTGCCCGAGGAGAATTCAAGCAAAGGCACAAAGTCCACGACAACAAGAATTGAGGAGTCCAATTCTTACACTCCTCAAGCACCCATACCCACATAGGCTCCTTCCTCCTAATAAAGATAAGTGCCAAGATGAAATTCGAGAAAATTTTCAAAAATGTCATATTACTATACCACTTCTCGATGCTATTAACCAATTACCTGCCTATGCTAAATTTATTAAGGACCTTTGCACTATAAAAAGAAAACTAAGTTCTAAGAAAAAGGCCTCCATTACACAGCAGGTTAACTCAATTTTTCATCAAGACATCCCACCCAAATTCATGGATCCCGGCTCATCCACTATTCGTTGGACCATTGGTACTCACAAAAATCGAGCACGCTATCCTTGATCTTGGGTCTAGTGTCAATTTATTTGACATTTCCTGTTTACAAGCAATTGGGTCTTGGAGAATTGAAGGCCACACACATCATTCTCCAACTTGCTGATAAATCTCTGAAAATTCCTAGGGTTTGTGTTAAGGACGTTCTTGTCCAAGTAGACAAATTTTATTTTTCCCGTGGACTTCATAGTTTAAGATATTCAAGGACCCCAACATGCTACTCATTTCCCCATCATCTTAGGAAGGTCGTTCCTTGCCACCTGTGATGCCATCATTAAATGTAGGAACGGCCAACTTAAGATCTCTTCTGGCAACATGACCATAGACTTGAATATTTTTAATAGGTGTCATTTGCCAAAAGAAATGGAGGAGATCGAGGTAAACATGGTACACATTTTTAGTGATGGAAATTTTGAGCTCAGTCGTGAACATTCCGAGAATCAATTTGACTCTTTTGTTGCAAATGTTGATCATATTCCTTTTTTGCAGGAGATTGGAGAAACCCATCACCTTGGCAAAAGAAGCTTAATTGATGTGCTCTCCAATGGAGTTGATCCCAATTGGGATTGGTTCGAGGACAGATCTATGGATCGGAACTTTCACGAAGTCATCCATTTCCGGAAGACACATGATAAGATGGATGGGTTGGCCACGAAAGACAAGCACCATTTAGATGGGCCATTGCTGGAAGACTCCACTAATCTTTACGCCATTTTGCTCATGGCTTGTGGAGCATTTCTGAAGATCTTGAAGGAGCTTGAGGATTAGAGTTTTCCATTCGATCCGGGCAAGGCTTTAAGTACCATCCAAAGCCTTGGCTTGGGGAGGAACACCGTGAGGATTATGGATTAACTTTCGAGTGACAACAACAAGGTGTATTCCTTCCATCACTTAGTATAATTAGATATTAAATAAATTTTTACTTTAGTATCTTTCCTTTCGCATACCCTAATAATTGTCCATATTCATTATCCCCTTTCCAAACATTGAGGACAATGTCCATTTCAATTTGGGGGGTGTGATTAGGATTTGCGAAGTTTTCAAAAAGTTTTAGTTTTTCGTAAATATATAGAATAAATTAGATAAATTGAAAATATTCATCTTTGAAGATTATCAACCCAAAAAACATTGGTATTTGTCTCTCTCCATTCCATATTAGCGTTTTGCTTAGTCATCTAATATCAATGTAGTGAGATTTTCCGAAAGACCATGTTTGACATTTACGTTTGAAATGGATTATGGCATCCTTTTGTGTGTTGTACTCTATGTGTTAGGGCAATTAAACGTCTTTTCGTTGGTTTTGCACTCAACCCCCCTAGCTAGACGCTCAAGATGTCTACTACCCATGTGACACGCCTTTGGGATGTAAAGGCCTTAGTTTTTGCAACAAGTGATTAGGTCTTAGAAGTTTTAAAAATTCAAGCTAGGTTCTTACCCTTCAATCCATATAGAGTGAATTGATTTTTGGAGTTGCTCAAATGAATGCTATCAAATCCTATAATAATAAGTGCAAGGCATAAACTTTTGCCATGGTACTTTGAATAAGGCAAAAATTTGCCATGATATTTGAGTAAACGCATGAAGTTGAATCACAACGCATTATCATAAGCTTTAAAAGGATTTAGTGTTTATGTGCCACAAGCTTGAGAGTTTCAAGATTTTTAACATGAGATTGTCGAGTCCTAAGACTTTGCAAAGTTTAGAGGTGGATTGTGGGGATGTGTATGAGAATTGAGAATAAGGCTTTAGGGATGAGTGCATATGCCTGAAAGTTTTGCCATTCTATATCGGTCTTCAACACACTTGAGACATGCCAACAATCCATGGAAAAGGTAGTTTTTGTTTTGGAATTGATCGCTAATTTTGCTAGAGACTAGCAAAAAGCTAGTTGGGAGTGTGATTATGATAGAATATTGTATATTTTAGCTCCATAATCATTCCCTCTTGTGCATATAACTCATTGAATCATGCTCTCTTAACTATATTTGCTTTAATTCATTATTTGTGAGCATATGATTTTATTTTGGCTTAATTTCACTTCCCAAAGCATTATAAATGTCTACTATATTTTTAGGGATTTTCCTGGATTTTTCAGGAGTCCCGAAGGGGATTAAATCAACTCAAAGAGGAGGAGTGCATAGCAGGTGCCTGTAAAAGGAATGACAGGTGCCTGGGCAACCAGACAGGCGATTGCCTGAACAACAGCAATCGCCTACCCCTAAAGAGCTGGATCTGGAGAAACTAAAGCCCAACGACAGTCGCCTGCAAGAGGATTGACAGTCGACTGTAAGTTTCACATCAGTCACCTGATTTCTCGGATGCTTGAGGGAGTAAAAAGGGCCGACTTACTGTTAATTTGGCACTTCTGCAGCAGGCGACTGAAGCACAAAAGACAGTCGCATGTGGATCACACAGGCGACTGTGATTTTTAAAACAGTTGCATGTCTCCCTTCTGAAGCCATGCATCCCACCAACCAGGTGACTGTCTAACCAACGACAGTCGCCTGTCATTATTCGACTGGCGTTTGTTCAGCAGTCGACTGGTCGGGGTTTTTTCTGCCGAATCTGGGTTGCGAGTTTGGGTTTATCTTAACCCGATTTTCATCTGTTTAATGTGAACCCTTGGATGCAGTTTTGGGTGGTTGAGATGTGAACCCTAGGGGGTATAAAACCCCATTATCAGCTGTAATTAGGGGAGTCTCCACCATTACCTTCAAATACTTTCCTTTTTTAGGGTTTTCTCTCTTAGTTTTAGATTAGGGTTTTGTATAGTTTTTAGAGGATTTCTGCCCCCATTTTCTGGAATCTGATAAAGGAGTTGAAGAGCTTCCATTTAGTGGTATCTTTCTTAACCCTTGTCTTGTATTTCATTTTGTCCCATTCTTTATGCATGAACTTACGAATATGAATGCAATGGTGAATATTTTTACTCTCATGTGTAGCTAATCTCTTTGTGTGTTGGATTGTGATGTAGTTAGGATTTGTATGATTAGCTTTCAATTATACATGGCATAGGATTGTGTAACTATTGCTTTGATTGATTTCACACGCTTTTCAGTATGCATTACCCTTAGAGGGATCCAAGGAGGATGATATGCCGCGAGGCATTATCTACGTGCATATACCCGTAGAGGGGCCTGCAAGGTGTTGAACCGCGAGGTTTAACTAATTATGCTTTATACTTGAAATCATCAATCCAATAATTACACTTGATGCTAACATGTTGATTTGAGCTCCAAGATAACACCATCCGGTTGTGTGGCCTGAAAGCCTCACAATTGAGCTAAACATGTTTGGTTTTATTCCTAATATGGAAATATTCCGATTTCACATACCTTGACATGGATGTGGAGTTGAGTCATAAATTGGAGATTGAATAGCTAAGTCATACTCCCTAATGAAACCACAATCCACACACACTCCTCTCATTTGCATCCCAACCTTTACTTTGCTTGTTTATTTCTTGTTCTTTTTGGTAACCATCACACACACCCTTTGATCCAAATCATCGCCTTCGAAAGGTGGTTTTATCTCTCACATTCTCACATCTTTGTTGACCCGAAGACAACATGAACGCAGATGAATTGTCCATGTGATCCGACCATGAGCTCACCAGGAATTACTAATTGACGACCTCCTATCCTTGGGAGTAGTTTGCATCTTTTTGCGGAGCGTCAATAACCGGCTAGGGGGGGCGACGGAGCAGCAGTGAGGGCGTCCTACGAGCGAAACGCGGAGGAGGGCAGCTGCGGGCTCATTGAGCTTCGAAGCGGAGAGAGGAGCTCGCGACAGCGTGGCGTACTTCGGTGGGGTGAGGGCGGAGATTGGCTTCGAAGGCGGCGGCGTTGAGCGGAGGACGCCGTAGGGACAGTGGGGAGGTGCTCTCGAGCGGTGGTTAGAGTTGAGGGCCATTGGTGGTGAGGGCTCATCAGAGAGGCGAGGCAGCGACGGTGGTTAAGGCAGAGGGGGTCTCGTAGCGGCGGTGCTGAGTGGCTACGACGGTGTACGGAGGTCGGAGGCGAGGCTGAATGGCGGCGGTGGGCGTGGGTCGGTGAGGGCGTGAGCGAGGGAGAGGAGAATGAGAGAGAGCTGTGAGTTTTTTTTATATATTTCATACGTTTTAAAATGAGGATTAAAAGGGATTAAGTGGGTATTTATAGTTAACAAAATTAATTAAAAATTAGCAGGGGAAGTCAAAAAAAAATTAATACATTAGGTATGTATTTATTGTAATTAGGTTTAGCTTTTTGACTAAGCTAAGAAAATTATAAACGTTTCTCCATCCATGTGTTAGTCATGGTTAGGATAAAAATGATTAGGTTAATGTAATTAGTAATTAAATTAGTAAATAGGTTAAGGTAATTAGTAATGATCATATTGACATATCATTTTCTTTATACAGACGACTCCGAAAAATTATGAAAAATTAGCCACGGGATCGTTTCGTTATGAGGAATATGAGGTCAAATTTAATGTTTGAGTGACGAAAAAAATTAGAAAAAATTCATTTACTCATTTTGAACGTATTTGATACTATCATGAATACGAAAAATTGTGCACGTTGAAACCAGACCGTTCCATCCTACCCTCCTTATAAGAATTCAGTCGTCAGAATTTCTCGAACTTCATGAAACAGATAATCTCTGTTATGAAGAGGCTCAAGCAAATAAATGATGGAATGATAGTGGTCGAGTAAATCGGGTTGAAAATAACATGAATATAATGTGATATCATAGCATCAAGAAAATAAGAGATGATGTTTATGAATACTTACTATTGATAACACCATAGCTTCCGTAACTAGCCTCGAGATTAGTAAAGTTCTCCGACTCGATAAATAGGTAAGGGTAGCGTTCTCTTATATCGTCTTCTCGCTCGCATGTAGATTCTCCAGGCGAGTCGTAACGCCACATCACTCTTACAAGGTCGATGAATTTATTCTTGAGGATCTTATATCGTCGATCCAAGATATTGACTGGTTGCTGCTCATAAGATAGATCCGGACGTATAGCAATCTCCAAGTAATCCACCACATGACTGGGATCATTCACATAGCGTCGTAGCTGTGAGACATGAAAGACTTCATGTACTCTCTCCAAAGCAGGTGGCAAAGCAATGCGATAGGCCACTTCGCCTACTCATTCCAAAATATCAAATGGACCAATGTATCGTGGACTAAGCTTTCCTCTTCGTCCAAAACAAATCATTCCACGATTATGAGAGATCTTCAAAACACATGGTCGCCAGGCTGAAACTCCAAATGTCTGTGCTTTGCATCCGCCCAATGCTTGTAACGATCTTGAGCCAGCTGTAGTTTCTCCCTGATGGGCCTGACTACATCTAATGCTTCAATATCAATTCTGGCCCGACGAGCTCTCGCTCACCAATGTTGTCCCAGCTTGAGGAAGAACAACACTTCCTGCCATATAGCGCTGCAAAGGGCGCCATACCAATTCTGGTATGATAGCTGTTGTTGTAAGCAAACTCCACGAGATGAAGATGGTCTTCCCACAATCCTTTGAAATCTAGCATACACGCACGCAACATGTCCTCCATGATCTGAATGGTGCATTCCGATTGGCCATCTTTCTGAGGATGATAAGCCTTACTCAAGTTTAAACGGGTCCCTAGACACTCCTGTAAACTTTTCCAAAAGTGAGACGTGAATCAAGTGTCTCTGTCTGAAAAAATACTGACAGTGACACCATGCAACTTCACTATCTCCTCCACGTACTTCTTTACAAGCACTTCGGTTGCCTGGCCCACTCTGAAAGGAATGAAGTATGCTGACTTGGTCAATCGATCAACGATCACCCAGACATCATTGTTATGATTCGTACTCTTGGGCAGTCCCGTCACAAAATTCATCGTAATGTGTTGCCACTTCCATTCTGGAATGGGCAAAGGCTGCAACAAGCCGGCAACCCAGTGATGTTCAGCCTTCACCTGTTGGCATACTATACACTTTGCCACACTCTATGTGACGCTTCTCTTCATACCATGCCACCAGTAGTGTTGTCGCAAGTCTTGATACATCTTGGTACTGCCTGGATGAATGGAATATGGAGAACTGTGAGATTCCTACAATAGTTCTTCTCTGATGTATCCAGATGGTACACAAATGCGGTTGTCAAATCGCAAAGATCTGTCCTCATGGATCTTGAATTCAGGCATCTGACCTGCCATCACCATATCTCTGATCCTTCGTAGCTTCTCATCTCCTGCTTGGGCAGCCTTGATCCTGTCCACCAAATTTGGCTGGATCTAAAGGTTGAGTAACGAAGACTTTTCTCCTGGCAATATAACATCCATCTCCATGGCTCGTATTTCATGTCGTAGCCTCCATTGCGATGTGAGGGTCATCACCACAGGGAGACGACTCAATGCATCGGGTATGACATTGACCTTCCCCGGATGGTACTGAAGGTCCACATCATAGTCTGCCATTAACTCGATCCATCGTCTTTGTCGCATGTTGAGCTCCTTCTGGGTGAACAGGTGTGATATGAAAATATCTTCACATGCTCGCCCAACAAGAAGTGTCTCCAAATCTTCAGAGAAAAGATAACTACCGCCAACTCAAGATCATGAGTGGGGCAGTTTTTCTCATGGTTTCTCAGTTGTCTAGATGCATAGGCAATGACTCGGCCATGCTGATGTAGCACACACCTAAGTCCTTTGCCAGATGCATCACAAAATACTTCAAAACCTCCGGTCCTGTCTGGAATGACCAGAATCGGGGCCGAAGTTAATCTTCCCTTCAGCTCCTAGAACGCATCTTCACAAGCCTTTGACCAGACGAATTCCACGTCCTTTCTCGTCAATCATGTCATGGACTCCGTGATCTTTGAGAAGTCTTGGATGAATCGTTTGTAATAACAGGCGAGTCCCAAGAAACTTCGAATCTCTGTCACAGTTTTAGGGACCGGCCAGTTTCGAACAGTAGCTACCTTTTCAGGGTCAATAGATATTCCTTCTCCCGACACGATGTGGCCCAAGAAAGCCACCTTGTCGAGCCAGAATTCACACTCGATGTATTTGGCAGACAGTTGGTGTTGTCTCAAGGTTTCCAAGACCTTCCTCAGATGTTCTCTGTGCTCATGAGCATCCTTTGAGTAGATGAGGATGTCGTCGATGTAGACAACTACAAACTTGTCCAGATGGTTATACAGAACCTGGTTCATGAGACCCATGAATACAACAGGTGCATTAGTCACACCAAATGGCATCACTAAGAATTCGTAATGTCTATATCTGGTCCGAAATGCGGTCATATGAACATCCTCCTTCTTTTCCTTCACTTGATGATACCCGGTCTTCAAGTCCAACTTCGAATATACGCTCGATCCTCCAAGCTGGTCAAAAAGGTCGTCGATGCAAGGCAGTGAATACTTGTTCTTCAATGTCATCTTGTTCTGCTCGCGGTAGTCGATGCACATGCGCTGGGATCCATCCTTATTCTTAAATAAAACCTTAACATATTTTGTTTCACGTTAGCAGCATGCAGGGGAGGGGTGATGGCTTCTCGTCGACGACGACGTGGGTGGAGGCGACGGTTGGCAGCGGCGGCGACGGCGACGGCGATAGACGGAGCAGGCGAGGTCAATGACGATGGAGGAGAGCGACGGTGAGGGCGAGCAGCAGCGAGCAGAAAAGGCTGGGCTATTCGCATCTTTGTCGACGACAGTGGAGCTTTGTGGCGGGTCAGCGACTGGAGGCGGAAGGTGACAGCGAGGGCGAACGGTGGTGGCGACGTCGAGGCGATGGAGGCGACAGAGCGGCGGTGAGGGCGGCCTACGAGCGAAATGCAGCAGAGTGCAGTTGCGGGCTCGTTGGGCTTCGAAGCAGAGAGAGGAGCTCGTGGCAGCATGGTGTACTCCAGTGGGGTGAGGGCAGAACTTGGCTTCGAAGGCGACGGCGCTGAGCGGATGACGCCGTAGTGACGGTGGGGAGGCGCTCTCGAGCGGAGGTGAGAGCTAAGGGCCATTGGGGGTGAGGGCTCGTCGGAGAGGCGAGGCAGCGGTGGTGGTTACATGGAGGCAAAGGGGGTCTCGTAGCGGCGGCGCGAAGCGGCTACGACGACGTATGGAGGTCGGAGGCGAGTCTGAATGGCGGCGGCGTGCATGGGTCGGTGGGGGCGTGAGTGAGGGAGAGGAGAACAAGAGAGAGCTGAGAGAGTTGTGAGTTTTTTTTAATATTTTTCGTATGTTTTAAAATGAGGATTAAAAGGGATTAAGGGGGTATTTATAGTTAACAAAATTAATTAAAAGTTAGTAGGGGAAGTCAAAAATAATTAATACATTATGTATGTATTTATTGTAATTAGGTTTAGCTTTTTGAATAAGCTAAGAAATTTATAAACGTTTCTCCACCCATGTGTTAGTCATGGTTAGGATAAAAATGATTAGGTTAATGTAATTACTAATTAGATTAGTACATGGGTTAAGGTAATTAGTAATGATCATATTGAAATATCATTTTCTTTATACAAGCGACTCTGAAAAATTACGAAAACTTAGCCACGGGATCGTATCATTATGAGGATTATAAATATGAAGTCAAATTTAAGGTTTGATTGACGAAAAAATTAGAAAAAATTCATTTACTCATTTTGAACGTATTTGATATTATCGTGAATACGGAAAACTGTGCACGTTGAAACCAGACCATTACACTCACCTCCCCTCCGTTAATGCCAAAGGTTAAGGGCAAAAACTGATGGCCGCCCCTCGCGTCTCATTAATGTACCTGACACCACCTAACACCATTGATGCGGAAAATACCTCTGACACAGCTCGCCAACCTATCGCTTCACCACTCGAGTGCCAGCTGGGTTGATTCTACAGCTGATAGGATGACGAGCAACCGCCTCTCAACCCTATAAATACCCCCCTCTTGCCTCCATAGAGGGGGTTGATCAGTTAACTTCTAACACATTCCCATATTAAAGGTCGGATATTTTCCACATATCTGCGTCTTCCTCATAAGCTCGCCCGACGAAGCGTGCCCAACGCATACATTTCACGTCACTTGCTGACTTAAGCATTAGAGAGATTACGGGCTGACAGCCAGCCCCGCCTTCTTGACGAGTTGCTATTCTCATAGGAAGCTCACCTTGGCTACCGGGAGACGGCGACCTTCGGCGACCTCTAGGCGACCTGGAACCCTTCAACCTTGAAGCGAGTTCTGAGCCGTGCAAACCTCGCCCTTAGCCAAAAACTTGTAATCATTGTATCCGTGATTCCCAGTAACAAATAAATTTCATTGTTGGCGGATCTGACCTGCAACAGAACCCAGATACATTGGAGGGACCGTTAAGCCGATAACGGTTATAAGTTCGTCAATGAATACCAATGTATTTGATCAGATATCTAATGTAAACAAGATCAATTGTCATGAGCATTGTTTAAAACTGGTATGTAACTGACCCATCAGGAGCATATGATTATCACCGTGCTTATAACAATGCAAATATGGAAACACTTTTTAGCTTGGGGAAATTTCAACGGTTAATTGAAATTTTCATGGAAAAGGAAAGCATAATCAATACCCAAGTGTCTGAAGCACTTGAAACATTCTCCTACATACTCGATTCGGACAACACCTCACCCGAATTTATATCTTCTCCAACACACAGGTATCATCACATATAGAATATGACGGGAGAAGTGTTCTCTCACGATTCACAACGAGATGAGAATATGGATGGGTAAGCATGGACAACGTGTAAGTAATTACTACTTATACGTGATATTTTAAAAGTGTAACATGGATTTTCTAAAAAATGAATGTGTTCATATGTCAAAAGCAAATTGAATGTTGCGGGATAAGGGTATCAGTTTTCTAGAATATGGCGGGTAATCAAAATACTACACTTACATACAATGACCGTATATACCGATGTTAATGACCAATCCATAGATTATGTATATGGAGAGCTTCTATTAATCGGTATAGTATGTTTGCCCTATAGAAGCTTCTCAACGAGTCGTCCCATAAACTTGTTTGCTAACAAGCAAATGTGTAATGTCTCACAATCTCTCCACATCAAGTAGCTATGAGATCAAACACTGACATAATATGTCAACGACTGTACATGTTGGTCTAGTTGGAATATCAATGTCCACTCTCTTGATTTTCATACTATCAAGGCATTTTAGAATTTGTGTTTAAGCGAATTAAGTGGGTTTCATTATCATGATCTCATTATGATCCCAATGTCCTCACACGATTTCAGGGACTTTATCCATGCAACAATCATATAATAATATCAGCACACACTTGAATCATATAGATAAAAATGTAACAAATAACTTACTATTATCTCGAACAAGATGTATCAATTACAATAACTGTCTTAAGGACATACAAATCTCAATAGATATATCTCATTTGCATTTTATTTCTTTGTTTGATATACCGACACTTTACTTGAAATTGACAATTCTACGTCATAGTCTCCATGATAATTGGACCCATCCACCATTAGGTCTTTCATAATGATCATTAGAAACTAGATTAAATTGGTGTTGCATCATACAAGGCTCATTCATCCAATACAAAGACGAGACATCTTCGTCGATTTCATTTGAGCGAGGCAGACATGCCCATGACTTCCATGGATGATGCATGATCATCTCAGCGGCATCAATAAACTCTACCAGATATGGAAGGTGATTTGCAATCCAACTTGCATAGTTTCTTACATGCACATGTTGATTACGGTCAACCATTGCAAGACAAAACGCCGGCGAAGCTGTACATTTTCAAGGTTTGTCCAGTTGGACATGAAGGTGACCATCTTACTTGAGCTGTTCCACACATCCTTTGAGTACCATGTCATACACATTCCAGCCTCCCTCTAGACATTACTTCATCATGCTGCTTCTGGTGATGCTCGGGCTCCTCCAGCTGACGTCAGCCAGCATCCTCCAGCTCTCGTCACTCAGAATCTAGAGCCTTCTGCTGTTGTTGCTGAGCCTAATTAGTATGCTCCTGCTGAGGCCTCTCATGTCGATGATCCTCCAACTGCTGTTGTGTCTACCTCGGAGACAGAGACACATGACTTTCATGTTGAGATGAGAGCTCATGAGGATGTTGTCCACGTGGATGCTTGATGATGCTCAGAGACTGATCACACTATGACCTAGTTTTTTTGTATGATTAGATAGTCTTGGATGTATTGATGGTTATTTTGGATGTATCTATGGATATTATGGTTACCTGTATGTATGGTTGGTTTGTTATGCATTTGGTTGTATTGGTGTTGTTACTATATGTTGTGACATTTTTTGGTTGCTATATGATGTCTTGGTGTTGATATATCATTTTGTACTCCACACACACACACACACATGTGATGATCACTTTTGACTCATTTATTCGTTGATGTGAATGTTGTGTGATACTGTCTCTCTTTGTGCTCTTATATATATACTAGTCATAACCCGTGCCCAGAGGGCACGG
>JAULAV010004405.1:0-24994 GCA_030789695.1 Scilla litardierei
CCAGCTTTCTGTGAAACAGTTACCGAGCACCAACGAAGAGATAAGCTACATGTCTAAAGTCTCCTATGCGACTGCCATGGGAAGTCTAATGTACATGATGGTTTGTACATGTCTGGACTTGGCCCTGGCAATTGGAGTTGTCAGTTGGTATATGGAAAATTCTGGTAAGAAACACTGGCAATCTGTGAAGTAGATAATGAGGTACCATAAAGGAACAACTGGCATTGGATTGTATTATGACAAGGGTGACATGTTGGTAATATCCAGATTCTGTGATTCGGATTATGTGGGTGATAGAGACAGAAGGAGATCGTCAACTGGATACATGTTTATGTTGGGCACTGCTACAGTATCCTGGAGATCAGTCCTTCAGTCTGTTGTAGCATTGTCAACCACAAAGGCAAAACGGATAGCTGTAGTTGAGGTGGTGAAGGAACACAAATACATGTGAAGTCTATTGAGAGACTTGGATATCTTGCAAGAGGTGACGAAGGTCTAATGTGATAGTCAGAGCGCCATCCACCTGGCAGAGCATCAGACCTATAATTTGAGGACCAAGCACATTGAGGTGATGGACTTCTTTCTACAGAAAGAGAAGAAGATTATAGCTCTGGAGAAGGTCTGATGAATCAAAATCTTGCAGATATGTTTACGAAGGTAGTTGCTGAAGTTAAGCTTAGGCATTACCTGAGCTTAATATGCAATTGGTGAGTGGTTTGACTGATTCTCATTGTCATTTATATTTCAGAGATCCTAGATATCGGTAGAGATGTTTGGAATTTTGGTAGATCCATTGTGGAGAGTTTAGAGGTGTTATGTTAATAGTTGGAGAGTTGCTTGTGTAATAAAGCAAGGCAGAGTGTTGAAGTTTATGCTGCAAACTCTCCCTGAATTTTCTGATATTGTCATTAGACACCTGATAGTATAGGATCATGTGTCTGATAGTATAGGATCATGTGCCTAATTATGGCCACTCCAAGCTATGTATTAGAAAACAGACACATCAGGTGCCTGCCTCTCTATGACCAGGCGCCTGACTGGGTATCGACACTTGACTGGGTGCCTTCAGATGGCTGGATGTCATATGATGTAATTTTCCATGACTCTCTAGAATTCTGCAGTCTGAGCCAATCGACTAGCTCAGGCATCAGAATACAATGGGCTAAATGCTTGACGGCACAAGTATTAGCTCGTGCGGAATTTTATTTGGGCCATTGATTTGATAGTTGATCAAATCGAACGACCACGACTTAATATGGCTTCTATAACCCTGGATAATGATTCCTAAGCTATAGATGCAGACAGACGCATGCATACGCTGATGGTTTTGCATTAGGAGAGGAAAAGACATCTACGAGTTTTGGAAGAGGAGGTAGTCCTTATTCTAGGGTTTCTGGTAAGATTTCTCCATTGTTGAGTGTGTATGAGACCTTAAATTGATAGAGTGTTAGATTTACATAATCAAAATGGTTCGCTTGTTGTTGGAGAAGATATTGGTAATTAGTGCAAACTCTTGTAATAATTATCCGATCTAGTGGAAACTGTGACAATGGAAGACTGTACGTAGGCAGTACGTTGGGCCGAACCAGTATAAATCATGTGTCTCTATGTGTGATTGCTTGATCTTATGTGTGATTGTTATCTTTGTGCTTTCTATTTTTTTAAGATCCTACTCTGTTTTTTAAAGTTGATGACAGATTATATTATCTATATTATTCCGATGCGACCAACCCCAACAAGACATGGGTTTGTGAAAGTTTCTGCTCTGTGCTCATAAGATTTTGAAATTTAGCAACCCAAACTTACTTTCCATCATACTTCCCACTGACCACCAAACAAACGTACCTTAGCTGCGGGGCAGCAAACTTGTCGGGCCGGATCGAGTTCGGGTTGGGTCAAGTTTGACTTGCTCGGATAGGGAAAAGCTGAACTTGAATCCCGGCCATAGTTAGGAAACCCATATCCGATCATGTTATAATCCAGGTCAACCGAACCCAAACCAGATTTCCTGACGGGTCGGGTTCGGATTGTATTTGATTAAAATTTTAAATTTAAAAAGTGAAGTTTGAAATAAATTGCATAAAGCGAGAGCCTTGATCCCAAGACCTATCTTATGCATGCACATCATGTTACATTAACGTGTTTAGTTTATTTATTTCTTTTGCCCGAAAACCAACCACAGCCGGCCGTATACCAACACATGACTCCGATTGAAAAGTGGACAATGTGCTAAGCTTATGGTTATTTAGTACTGAAAAATCCCACTTTTGATGACAAATTGGCTCTCATTTACAAGTAGCAATCTGACCACCATTTCTTCAAGTGGTCCATAACATTTTATGTAGGCAATTTTTCTTTGAGGATGCTCTCCTCACTTGGTCAATACACTGTATCAATCACCAGCCACCCAAAGAAATCTCAAGAAACTTTGTGCCTGTCATACGATTGGCACGGAGTTGGTTAAGCCCGACAACTTCCAAATTTAGTGGATCCTCTCTCTTTCACGACAAGAGATAACTAGCTGTCCTCTTTCAATGTCGGCCGTCCATACGGTGGCACAAACTCATTCAAAAACATATAACAGATCAAAGAAGTATTATATGTTCTCTCTGGTGTTTTGTAATGAAATTTAAACCTCATTGTTTTGATTAAGTTTGAGATATGCATCTTGTTATGAGGTGGAACTCGCGTACAATGAATTTGTATTAAGGGGAACCAAGGGCACGGTGGTTATATGGAGAAGGAGGTTTGGGTAGGCTGTTTAACAAGTGATTAGTGGGGTGAAGAAGTTGGACCCGTCGCCGGTGGTGGTCACGGGGTCGAATCTCGCCGGATGCAGCTGAGGAAGGTTGGACGGCAGGGGGCTGACGCCGACTTTGGTCAAGGGGCGAGCTCTCCTGCAGCACGAATAACTCGTCAGAAGGGCTGGGTTGGGGTTCAACCCTTAGCCCCTCCGATGCCTAAGTCAGTAATATGGCTTAAAATGGGGGGCTAGACACGCCGGCCGGACTAACGGTGTGTCGACCGCACGTGGCGAGCTATAGGTGGGATAACAAAGATATGGATGACCCTTGTTCTCGTGTGTGAATTATAAATTGAGAGAGAATTCTTAAGCCACCACCTCTCCGTAAGAGGAGAGTGGGTATTTATACCTGACGGGTGATGACTAGGCGTGCTGAGCTGGCTCGGGTGTCAGCGGAAGCTTCGGACAAGGACGCCGGGAACAGGAGTGCCTGACCTGCCTTTGTCAGGCGGCGCAACGGCCAAGGGGTGCTTTTGTCGGGATGTCAGGGCCGAAAGCGTTAACTGTCAGGTGGCTCTTCCGTCAGGGAGTGCTTTGTCAGATGGTCGGGTGACGTATGTGTCAGTCGTGTCCTTATCCTTGGGTAGCTTGTCGTTAGCGGCGGACTAAGGGTCGGGCTGTGTCACTCTGGGTTGGTCCGCCGGTATGGAAGGATACGTCCGTGTCTGTCAATAGGCCCATCTTAGCTACCCCAGCGTCCCCAAGCGCGCTACCCCCGGTGGGTCGAGCGACTGTGGTTGTTCGCCTTGGCCGGATCGGGGAACGCTGCAAGGCGCGCCCGTCTCCATATTGCCCCGGATTTTCAGGGCGGCGGCCCTTTTGTGAAAAGGTGAGTTAATGGGGTATGTTAGCGGATCCGGGCGGGAGTCGGACTCCTACGATCTTTAGGTCGTAACAATTGCCCCCGGCATTCGAGTGCGAGGCGGAAGCCCGGTTCGTCTCGGATGGCGTAACGCTACCGCGACACTATCTTTTGACGTGACCCGGGCTTGGATCCAAGCTTAGGGGGGATGCTGGTCCTGCGGGGTGTGTCCCACTATAGCGGGATCGCGAGGTCTCTTCCGGAGTGTGAGCCAAGCGGGGCGTTGTCCCTAACGAGGTGCCGTTGTTGGCGGTTATTGGGTCGGATTTTGGGGGAGCTCGACTTTTTGAGAATATTAGGGCTCTTGTTGAGAGGCGTTCATCGGACGTGTTTGTAGTTTTCGCGGAACTTCAGCCGGGCCGTGCCCGGTGGACCTTCCAGCTGATGCGCGCTTGGGCTTAGGGGGAGGAGTCCGAAAGGGGGAACATTATACACCAATCTTTATCGGAAATTTAGGTGATATTTACAACACTAAGAGAAGATGTGGCCCAACCGGTGGTTGGGACGGAGGGTTGTCCACATTTGTTGTTCGCTTCGTCGGGAGGAGCAGATCCCCGCGTCGGGGCGGTGCCGCCCCGTGGCGGTTCAGCCTTGGGGGGTCGACCCTTGGTCGTAGGAGGGGACCCTCTTCCTTTCCCTTTCCTGCTTCCTCGCGTTCTGACTCGCTGTCGTCGTGCTGGAGGGTTGCTCGGCCTCGCCGGGGATCCCGCATACCGAGGCGGAACCCCCGGGAGGCTGAGGACGAGGTGGCGGTGGTGGCGCCGTTGGGAGAGCCGTCGGGGGGCTTCCCCCCGACACCCCGTGGGGATAGCCGAAGGTGACGGCGCCGCTGGGGGGGTCGCTGGGGGTTTCCCCCCGGACCCCCGTGGGGGTTGCCTTCGGCTGGGCGTTAATTGGGGTGTTGCGGCACGCGGCCCGACTTCCTGGACCTGCCTTTTGATCCAGTAACGGGCAGGAGGAAAGCTGGCGGGCGGGGCCTTCCACGTGTAAGGGGAATATCCTGTTGGGGGTGGTGGGGCTATGGCGGCCATCGTCGGGGGGAGTGAGGTCCGTCGGTGGCTGTCGACTTTCTTCGTGGCTCGGTGGGGGCATTTGGGGCCGTTTAATGCCCGGAGTGAGGGGATGGGAATCCACTGCGTCTCTCTTCCTCCTTCCCCCTGACCTCCGGAGGGGGGTATTTATAGCGAGATTCTGTGCAAGGGTTTTTCTTGGGTAATGCGGGGGATTAGTGCCATTAATGGGCTCCGCGGAATCACGCGCTTTGGGAATCGCTTTTTCCTGGCGGTATCCGGCACTCTGGCCTCTCGGGGGGCGTGTTGCTGCTGATGGCATGTTGTCCAATCGTCCTTTCGTTATGTCAAGTCGCATCGTGGCGCTGCTTTGACGAGACAGGGCCGCAGCCTTATCTGGACTGGGCGCCGGTTTGGCGGCCTTTGCCTACCGGTCCATTCCAGGTCACGTGTCTTGGCTTCTTGCGTGAGTTACACAATTACCAATTATGCCCCCAACATTCCCGTGTCCGAGATCGCGAGGTCTGGGGGAAGGGGATGTTGACGGTTCGTGTTGCATTTGGGTGGGGTGTGGAGTCGGCGAAGGGGCTCGGGCTGAGATACGCTGTCCTATCATGATTCGATTTTGGACCGAACCGGGTACGTAGGGCGAACCTCAGTTCGAAGCCTCGTATCGCGGGGTTCGAGCTGCGGGCGGAAACTTCCTAGGCGTCCTAAGCCAGTTAGGCGGGGGGGTGGCGCCTCGCTCGCCCGGCACTTGGCGGGGGGATAGCTATTCCATATGGTATGCTCCGGAAAAATCTAAGTGTACAAGGAGGATCGTTTTCATTTAGATTTACAAGAGCTGATCTACAGCTTGTACATGAGTTCTCAGTTTATCGCCCGTCGTGGGGTCGGATCCGGCTCGGGGAGGGGCTATAGAGCTGTCCTCGTCCGTGGTTTAATGACCTCCGGATCTAGGGGTCACTGCGGGCCGTGTGGGCCCGTTTTAATTTGAGTCGATCTTGGCGCGTCGGTGATTGGCCGCCTTCTGTGCTGAAGTGTTGCAAGGTTTCTTTGGCCCGGGATAGGTGGGTGGGGATCTTGCAGATCGGGCCGCCTTCCCTCCATTGCTTTGTCATCTCCTTTCATGGACGGGGTGAGGTTTCCCCGGTCCGGTAGGAGCGCTGGGAAGGGGAATCGCCAGGGAAGCCGTCTTTCTGGGGCTTGCCCCTTGGGGAGGTTCTTGAGCATCGGGCCGCTCCTCCCCCCTGCCTCACTGCTTCGGTTTGAGAGTGGGGTTCCGCGCCCGATGGTGCATGGGCGAGCTGACACGCCAGGACTTGCCGTTTGGGCTCGTCGGGGATGCAGCCTTTTCGAGGTCCTCGGCCGGAGGTCGAGGACAGGGAGGTACTGGCCGGCCTGTGCTGGGGGCTCTCGCCTGCCTAGTCGGCTTTGAACGGATGCCATTCTTTCTCCGACTCGTCCTCGTTTAGGGGACGGAGGCATGAAAGGTGTATTTTCCTTGTGTAAGAGGAATATCCAGTTGGCGATCCGTTTGTAAGGGGAATATCCTGTTGGCGGTGCTGGAGATGTAGGCACCGCCGCCCTGGGCGGCGGGAACCATTGATGGCCGGTGACCTCTCTTTTGTTAGGGCGTTATATCTCGGCCCGTTTCCCGGTGGGTGGGGGGATCAAGTGGCGGTTTCTCATGTCTGTCGGTTCTCTAACTTTCGGAAGGGGGAGTGGCGTCTTTATAGGGAGATCTCGCAGACGGTTTCTCCCCTATTTATTGCGCTGAGTTGGCATTATTAATGGGCTCCTCGAATTCGCGCCCGTGGGAAACCGCCTTTGCTAGGTGGCTCTTACGGGTCCTCTTTTGGAGCGCATTATTAATGGTGGTGTGTTTCTCGAGCGTCCTTTCGTTTTGCCGAGTCCCATCGGGGCCGCCGACTCGGGAACTGATGCCATTTCGTCCCGGTTCGTGTGCCCCTGTTCTCTTTTGATTTTCCGAGAGTCATGGGTACGTGGCCCCCTTCGGGTTGACCCTGTCCCCGAGGGCTGGAGGGGGGGTCGCGTAGCCCGGCCCGTGCCCTTCTTTGGTTTGGGTGGCTAGGGTTGGCCCTGCCCCAGAGATCTGGAGGGGGGGAGCGGGCGCGTAGCCCGGCCCGTGCCCTTCTCTGGTTTGGGTGGCTAGGGTTGGCCCTGCCCCAGAGGTCTGGAGGGGGGAGCGGGCGCGTAGCTCGGCCCGTGCCCTTCTCTGGTTTGGGTGGCTAGGGTTGGCCCTGCCCCAGAGGTCTTGAGGGGGGGGGGGAGCGGGCGCGTAGCCCGGCCCGTGCCCTTCTCTGGTTTGGGTGGCTAGGGTTGGCCCTGCCCCAGAGGTCTGGAGGGGGGGAGCGGGCGCGTAGCCCGGCCCGTGCCCTTCTCTGGTTTGGGTGGCTAGGGTTGGCCCTGCCCCAGAGGTCTGGAGGGGGGAGCGGGCGCGTAGCCCGGTCCGTGCCCTTCTCTGGTTTGGGTGGCTAGGGTTGGCCCTGCCCCAGAGGTCTTGAGGGGGGGGAGCGGGCGCGTAGCCCGTGCCCGTGCCCTTCTCTGGTTTGGGTGGCTAGGGTTGGCCCTGCCCCAGAGGTCTTGAAGGGGGGAGCGGGCGCGTAGCCCGACCCGTGCCCTTCTCTGGTTTGGGTGGCGAGGGTTGGCCCTGCCCCAGAGGTCTGGAGGGGGGAGCGGGCGCGTAGCCCGGCCCGTGCCCTTCTCTGGTTTGGGTGGCCAGGGTTGGCCCTGCCCCAGAGGTCTGGAGGGAGGAGCAGCGGGCGCGTAGCCCGGCCCGTGCCCTTCTCTGGTTTGGGTGGCCAGGGTTGGCCCTGCCCCAGAGGTCTGGAGGGGGGGAGCGGGCGCGTAGCCCGGCCCGTGCCCTTCTTTGGTTTGGGTGGCCATGGTTGGCCCTGCCCCAGAGGTCTGGAGGGGGGGAGCGGGCGCGTAGCCCGGCCCATGCCCTTCTCTAGTTTGGGTGGCCAGGGTAGGCCCTGCCCCAGAGGTCTGGAGGGGGGGAGCGGGCGCGTAGCCCGGCCCGTGCCCTTCTCTGGTTTGGGTGGCTAGGGTTGGCCCTGCCCTAGAGGTCTGGAGGGGGGAGCGGGCGCGTAGCCCGGCCCGTGCCCTTCTCTGTTTTGGGTGGGTAGGGTTGGCCCTGCCCCAGAGGTCTGGAGGGGGGGAGCGGGCGCGTAGCCCGGCCCGTGCCCTTCTCTGGTTTGGGTGGCTAGGGTTGGCCCTGCCCCAGAGGACTTGAGGGGGGGAGCGGGCACGTAGCCCGGCCCGTGCCCTTCTCTGGTTTGGGTGGCTAGGGTTGGCCCTGCCCCAGAGGTCTGGAGGGGGGGATTGGGCGCGTAGCCCGGCCCGTGCCCTTCTCTGATTTGGGTGGCTAGGGTTGGCCCTGCCCCAGAGGTCTGGAGGGGGGAGCGGGCGCGTAGCCCGGCCCGTGCCCTTCTCTGGTTTGGGTGGCTAGGGTTGGCCCTGCCCCAGAGGTCTGGAGGGGCGGAGCGGGCGCGTAGCCCGTCCCGTGCCTTTCTCTGGTTTGGGTGGCTAGGGTTGGCCCTGCCCCAGAGGTCTGGAGGGGGGGAGCGGGGGCGTAGCCCGGCCCGTGCCCTTCTCTGGTTTAGGTGGCTAGGGTTGGCCCTGCCCCAGAGGTCTGGAGGGGGGGAGCGGGCGCGTAGCCCGGCCCGTGCCCTTCTTTGGTTTGGGTGGCTAGGGTTGGCCCTGCCCCAGAGGTCTTGAGGGGGGGAGCGGGCGCGTAGCCCGGCCCGTGCCCTTCTCTGGTTTGGGTGGCTAGGGTTGTCCCTGCCCCAGAGGTCTGGAGGGGGGGAGCGGGCGCGTAGCCCGGCCCGTGCCCTTCTCTGGTTTGGGTGGCTAGGGTTGGCCCTGCCCCAGAGGTCTGGAGGGGGGGGAGCGGGCGCGTAGCCCAGCCCGTGCCCTTCTCTGGTTTGGGTGGCTAGGGTTGGCCCTGCCCCAGAGGTCTTGAGGGGGGAGCAGGCGCGTAGCCCGGCCCGTGCTCTTCTCTGGTTTGGGTGGCTAGGGTTGGCCCTGCCCAAGAGGTCTGGAGGGGGGGAACGGGCGCGTAGCCCGGCCCGTGCCCTTCTCTGGTTTGGGTGGCTAGGGTTGGCCCTGCCCCAGAGGTCTCGAGGGGGGAGCGGGGGCGTAGCCCGGCCCGTGCCCTTCTCTGGTTTGGGTGGCTAGGGTTGGCCCTGCCCCAGAGGTCTGGAGGGGGGGAGCGGGCGCGTAGCCCGGCTCGTGCCCTTCTCTGGTTTGGGTGGCTAGGGTTGGCCCTGCCCCAGAGGTCTTGAGGGGGGAGCGGGCGCGTAGCCCGGCCCGTGCCCTTCTCTGGTTTGGGTGGCTAGGGTTGGCCCTGCCCCAGAGGTCTGGAGGGGGGGAGCGGGCGCGTAGCCCGGCCCGTGCCCTTCTCTGGTTTGGGTGGCTAGGGTTGGCCCTGCCCCAGAGGTCTTGAGGGGGGGAGTGGGCGCGTAGCCCGGCCCGTGCCCTTCTCTGGTTTGGGTGGCTAGGGTTGGCCCTGCCCCAGAGGTCTGGAGGGGGGAGCGGGCGCGTAGCCCGGCCCGTGCCCTTCTCTGGTTTGGGTGGCTAGGGTTGGCCCTGCCCCAGAGGTCTTGAGGGGGGGAGCGGGCGCGTAGCCCGGCCCGTGTTCTTCTCTGGTTTGGGTGGCCAGGGTTGGCCCTGCCCCAGAGGTCTTGAGGGGGGGAGCAGCGGGCGCGTAGCCCGGCCCGTGCCCTTCTCTGGTTTGGGTGGCTAGGGGTGGCCCTGCCCCAGAGGTCTGGAGGGGGGGAGCGGGGTCGTAGCCCGGCCCGTGCCCTTCTCTGGTTTGGGTGGCTAGGGTTGGCCCTGCCCCAGAGGTCTGGAGGGGGGGAGCGGGCGCGTAGCCCGGCCCGTGCCCTTCTTTGGTTTGGGTGGCTAGGGTTGGCCCTGCCCCAGAGGTCTTGAGGGGGGAGCGGGCGCGTAGCCCGGCCCGTGCCCTTCTCTGGTTTGGGTGGCTAGGGTTGGCCCTGCCCCAGAGGTCTGGAGGGGGGGAGCGGGCGCGTAGCCCGGCCCGTGCCCTTCTCTGGTTTGGGTGGGTAGGGTTGGCCCTGCCCCAGAGGTCTGGAGGGGGGAGCGGGCGCGTAGCCCGGCCCGTGCCCTTCTCTGGTTTGGGTGGCTAGGGTTGGCCCTGCCCCAGAGGTCTTGAGGGGGGGAGCGGGCACGTAGCCCGGCCCGTGCCCTTCTCTGGTTTGGGTGGCTAGGGTTGGCCCTTCCCCAGAGGTCTGGAGGGGGGGATTGGGCGCGTAGCCCGGCCCGTGCCCTTCTCTGATTTGGGTGGCTAGGGTTGGCCCTGCCCCAGAGGTCTGGAGGGGGGAGCGGGCGCGTAGCCCGGCCCGTGCCCTTCTCTGGTTTGGGTGGCTAGGGTTGGCCCTGCCCCAGAGGTCTGGAGGGGGGGAGCGGGCGCGTAGCCCGGCCCGTGCCCTTCTCTGGTTTGGGTGGCTAGGGTTGGCCCTGCCCCAGAGGTCTGGAGGGGGGGAGCGGGTGCGTAGCCCGGCCCGTGCCCTTCTCTGGTTTGGGTGGCTAGGGTTGGCCCTGCCCCAGAGGTCTGGAGGGGGGGAGCGGGCGCGTAGCCCGGCCCGTGCCCTTCTTTGGTTTGGGTGGCTAGGGTTGGCCCTGCCCCAGAGGTCTTGAGGGGGGGGAGCGGGCGCGTAGCCCGGCCCGTGCCCTTCTCTGGTTTGGGTGGCTAGGGTTGGCCCTGCCCCAGAGGTCTGGAGGGGGGGAGCGGGCGCGTAGCCCGGCCCGTGCCCTTCTCTGGTTTGGGTGGCTAGGGTTGGCCCTGCCCCAGAGGTCTGGAGGGGGGGAGCGGGCGCGTAGCCCAGCCCGTGCCCTTCTCTGGTTTGGGTGGCTAGGGTTGGCCCTGCCCTAGAGGTCTTGAGGGGGGAGCAGGCGCGTAGCCCGGCCCGTTCCCTTCTCTGGTTTGGGTGGCTAGGGTTGGCCCTGCCCCAGAGGTCTGGAGGGGGGGAACGGGCGCGTAGCCCGGCCCGTGCCCTTCTCTGGTTTGGGTGGCTAGGGTTGGCCCTGCCCCAGAGGTCTAGAGGGGGGGAGGGGAGCGGGCGCGTAGCCCGGCCCGTGCCCTTCTCTGGTTTGGGTGGCTAGGGTTGGCCCTGCCCCAGAGGTCTGGAGGGGGGGCGCGGGCGCGTAGCCCGGCCCGTGCCCTTCTCTGGTTTGGGTGGCTAGGGTTGGCCCTGCCCCAGAGGTCTTGAGGGGGGAGCGGGCGCGTAGCCCGGCCCGTGCCCTTCTCTGGTTTGGGTGGCTAGGGTTGGCCCTGCCCCAGAGGTCTGGAGGGGGGGAGCGGGCGCGTAGCCCGGCCCGTGCCCTTCTCTGGTTTGGGTGGCTAGGGTTGGCCCTGCCCCAGAGGTCTTGAGGGGGGGGGAGTGGGTGCGTAGCCCGGCCCGTGCCCTTCTCTGGTTTGGGTGCTAGGGGTGGCCCTGCCCCAGAGGTCTGGAGGGGGGGAGCGGGCACGTAGCCCGGCCCGTGCCCTTCTCTGGTTTGGGTGGCTAGGGTTGGCCCTGCCCCAGAGGTCTTGAGGGTGGGGAGCGGGCGCGTAGCCCGGCCCGTGCCCTTCTCTGGTTTGGGTGGCTAGGGTTGGCCCTGCCCTAGAGGTTCGGAGTTTTGATGAACTGCAAAACTTGTGTAGGAACAACAATGTTGCGTAAAACGAGTAGAGGTGTATATTGTGCGTAAAGAAAGGGAAAACTCACAACTATTGGTAGAATTTTAGCAGATGTTTCGCGTTCCAAGGGTGGGCCAGTTCGCTCCTTTCGGGGGTAGCCAGGATGTACGTGGCCGGTCCGACAATGTCTATGACCGTGTAGGGCCCTTCCCATTTGGCGGCCAGCTTTCCCCGCTGCGCGGTCTCGGGGCGGAAGGTGGCGTCCCGGAGGACCAAATCGCCGATCCTGAAAGTCCGCGGTTTCACCCGGGAGTCGTAGTATCGTGCCATCCTCTGGCTGTGTTTGACGAGGCTGGTCAGGGCCCGGTCCCGTACCTCGTCTATCAACTCAAGACTGAGGCCGAGCCCTTCTCCGTTGATTTCTTCGTCGAAGATTTTTAGCCAGAGTGTCTCTTCGCCGATTTCCACATGTACAACCGCCTCCGATCCGTACGCTAGCATGAAGGGACTTTCTCCGGTCGAGGCCTTGTGGGTGGTACGATAGGACCATAGGATCCCCGGTAGCTTGTCGACCCATGCCCCCAGGGCGGCGTCCACCTTCTTCTTCATTGGGTTCAAGATACATTTATTCGCGGCCTTCGCCATTCCGTTGCACTGTGGGTGGGCGACTGACACGAATTGGAGTTTGATCCCCCAACCCGAGCAGAAGTCGCGGAAGCCCTCGCAATCGAACTGCTTTCCGTTATCCGTGACTATGGAACGGGGGATCCCGAAGCGGCATATGACGGATTGCCAGATGAAGCCCTTCATGTCCGTCCACATGATTCGTGCCAGCGGCTCTGCTTCGACCCATTTTGTGAAATAGTTCACGGCGACGACTAGATACTTCCTTCCCCCGGAGGCCTTTGGGAAGGGCCCCAGGATGTCGAGTCCCCACTTGGCGAAGGGGATCGGGCTCAAGATGGGCATCAGGTTGGCCGGAGGTGCAGTCATCCGTCGGTAGAAATTCTGGCACGCCTCGCACTTTTTGACGTACTGTACCGCATCCCGGATCATCGTCGGCCAATAGTATCCTTGGCGCATTATCTTGTGGGTGATGGTGCGCCCGCCATGGTGGTTTCCGCAGAAGCCTTCGTGTACCTCGCGGATGACTTGCTCAGCCTGCTCCGGTCCCAAGCATTTCAGGTAGGGCATGACGTCAAAATTGGCGCGGCGGCGGCGGTACAGCACTCCGTCGAGGAGCACGAATGTCAGGGCCCGCCTTTCCACCTGTTTAGCCAGCATCCGATCCTCGGGTAGTTCACCCGTCTCTAAGTACTTCATAATGGGGGTCATCCATGACGTCATCGTGCCCGTGCACATCAGTTCTCCTTCGTCAATGGCGGGCGTCGATAGGCTTTCGACGTAGATTGCCTTCCCGATCTCGGCCGCTGAGGAAGAAGCCAGCTTAGACAGGGCATCCGCCCGGAGGTTGTTGGAGCGGGGTAGGTGTTAGACGTCCGCTTTCTTGAACTTGCGGAGTTCGATCTAGATGCGATTCAGGTATCGCTTCATGGTTTCCTCTCGGGCCTCGAAGCCCCCCAGGATCTGTTGGATGACGAGACGGGAGTCACTTAGGAGCAACACGTTCGTCGCCCCCACTGCCCTAGCGAGTTTTAACCAGTTAACCGCGGCTTCATACTCCGCGACATTGTTGGTGGCCGGGAAGCTGAAGCGTAGGGCGTATTCCAACGAACATCCGTCAGGTGTCTGAATGACGATTCCCGCTCCTGTCCCGGAGCCCGTCGCGGAGCCGTCGACGTGGATGGTCCATAATTCGCCCACTGTCGTTAGGGAGGGCTCTGAGGGTTCGCCCGCCTCGATCCTTCGTGGGGACGTGGTCAAAGATGGGAGCTCTGTCCGGTCCCCCGGCGGGACTCCCGTGGTGCATTCCACCACGAAGTCGACCATCGCCTGACCCTTGATCGCCGTCCGAGCTTTGTACGTTACGTCGAACTCGCTGAGCTCGACTCTCCAGTTGAGCATCCTCCCCGA
This sequence comes from Scilla litardierei, assembly GCA_030789695.1. Classification (NCBI taxonomy): domain Eukaryota; kingdom Viridiplantae; phylum Streptophyta; class Magnoliopsida; order Asparagales; family Asparagaceae; genus Scilla; species Scilla litardierei. The sequence goes on from JAULAV010004405.1 coordinate 13,377, forward strand.
CCGCTCCAATCTTTTCAGGTTCTTTTCGAGGGGCATGCCGGTGTGGACGGTTATGGGGTGGGCCTGGAAATAGGGTCGGAGCTTCCGGGCGGTGGTGATTAGGCAGTAGGCGGCTTTCTCGATAGGGCTGTAACGAGTCTCCGCATCCCGGAGGATCCGGCTGGCATAGTAAACAGGGCTTGCACCCCTCCTTCCTCCTTGATCAGGACGGAGCTAACGGCCTCCTCGTTGGTCGCCAGGTACAACCCCAGGGGTTCGCCTTCCTCCGGCCGTGCGAGGAGCGGTGGGCTTTGTAGGTATGCTCTCAGCTCCGCGAACGCCCGCGCGCAGTCGTCGTCCCACGGGATCACCTTCCTCTTGTCTTTAGCTTCGCCAAAGGCTGTGCGCAAGACTCTGAAGAAGGGGAGCGATTTCTCCGCCGATTTCGACAGGAATCGTCCCAGAGCAGCAATCCGGCCGTTCAGTCGCTGCAAGTCCCGGATTGTCCGGGGCTCCGTCATACCGACGAGGGCCGTCACTTTGTCGGGGTTCGCCTCGATTCCCCGCTTCGTTATCATGAAGCCCAGGAATTTTCCCGATTGCACGCCAAAGATACACTTCGCGGGGTTTAGCCTCAGGTTGTATCAGCGGACCCTCTGGAAGGTCTCCTGCAAGTCGGCGAGGTGGTCGGGGGCCCTTCCGCTCTTCACCAGCATGTCGTCGATGTAGACCTCCAAGTTTCGCCCCACCTGAGGGCCGAATATTCGGTCAACCATCCGTTGATAGGTCGCCCCGGCGTTCTTCAGTCCAAAGGGCATCTTGGTGTAACAGAAGGTGCCTTATCGGTGACAAAGGACGTCTTCTCCTCATCCTCCTCCGCCATCGGTATTTGGTTGTATCCCGAGAAGGCGTCCATAAAGCTCAACAACTCATAACCGGACGCCTGGTCCACCAAGTGGTCGATCCTGGGCAGAGGGAAGCTGTCCTTCGGGCACACCTTGTTGAGGTCGGTGAAGTCGACGCACATGCGCCACTTTCCACTGGGCTTCTTCACTAGAACGACGTTGGCGAGCCAGTCAGGGTAGTCCACCGGCTGAACAAATTTGGCTTCGAGGAGCCGCTCTACTTCTTCCTCGGCTGCCCTCTTCTTTTCGCCCCCCGCACTCCTCTTCTTCTGTCGAACAGGTCGGGCTTCCGGGTCCGCATTCAACCTGTGGGAGATTACCGTCGGGTCCACCCCGGGCATGTCGGCCGGTGACCATGCGAATATGTCCGCGTTCTCCCAGAGCAAGGCGACGAGGGCCGTCCTCAGGGCGGCCGGGAGTTTTGTCCCGATGGAGACGGCTCTCCCCTCGTCCGAGGCTATTGGGACCTCCTCCACTTCCTCGGCCGGGGTCAGCCGCTGGTCGCAGAAGTCCTCCCTCTCGTCGGGGATGAGAGCCGTCAGGGTCCGCCTCGGGCTCCTACGCAGGGACGACGTACGGTTGTGGTCTCCGGGCACCTCCTGACCTCCCCGCACCTGTCCCACCCCCCGCGGGGTCCGGAACTTCATCGTCTGATGTTGCAGGCTGGGGAGCGCCTCGATGGCCGTCATATATGGGCGCCCTATGATTCCGTTATACACCGACGCGACGTCGACGATGACGAAAAGCGCTTCCTTGGTGACGATCCTCGGTTCCTCCCCCAGAGTCATGGGCAGGGTGATCGTTCCTTCGGTAGGGATCTCATGGCTGGTGAAGCCAGCAACAGGGCCCACGCAGGGATCTAGGTCTGCGCGCCCCCATCCCATCCTCTCGACCGTTGACAGGAACAGGATGTCGCAGGAGCTACCGGTATCAATCAGGAGCCGGCCGACGTCAACCGCCCCGATCCGAGCCTCGATGACGAGAGCGTCATTACTCTGGCTCCGTGCCTCCCGCCAGTCTTCCTCGGTAAAGGTGATATGGGGTCGGTGTGTCCTTCTTCGCTTCGGTCGGCGACCGACGCCCGCCACCATCACCTGTCGGGCCCCGGCCCCCGGGACTGCGGGCGCCCGCCCTGCCGAGAAAGACCCTCCAGTTATCATCTCAATTCGTATGACCACCCTCGGGGGGCGCGGCTCCTCCTTATCGCGGTTCGCCAGCGGTTCCCGTCCCCCCTCCTCCGGGGGGGCCCTCTCTCCTTCTGCCACCTGCCTGCCCGCGACGAAGTTTCCCAGGTGACCCGCCTGGATCAGTCGCTCGATCTCTCTTTTAAGGGTGTAACAACGGTCGGTGTCGTGACCGTGGTCCCGGTGATAGCGGCAGTATCTCCGGGGGTCCCGCCTCACCGGATCCGCCCTCATCTCCCGGGGAGGCTCCGGCAGTAACCCGGCCCTTGTCGCCGCGGCCAGCACCTCCATCATGGGGGCGTTGAGTCGCGTGTAATGTGCCCGTAGGGGGGCTTCTTGTCTCGGGATGATTCGAGGGAGCCCTTGGGCCGGAGCGAACTCGCGCGCCGGGCCAGGTCGATCGTGCGGGCGAGGCCCGAGCGGTTCCCGCCTTGGTCGGGCCAGCTGGTCGCGACCACGGTGCCCCTCTTCCTGCCTCGGCCGTGGGTGTGACCGGGGTTCGCCTTGGGAGGGTTTCGCCGGGGGGAATAAGGCCTTGGCACCGAGAGTCTCCTCGGCCAACGCGTGCCTCTCCGCCATAGCAACCAATGCCTCATAGTCGGTTGGCGGATCCCGGAGCAGGGATTTGTGGAGGCTCCGAGTCCGCAACCCCGTCTTGAAGGCCAGCATAAGCACCTCATCGCCGCATGTCACCACCGCCCGTCTCTCCTCCTGAAAGCGGCGGAGGTATCTACCTGTTGTCTCTCCCTCCCCTTGGACTATCGTGCTGAGATAGTCTAGGGGCTTCTTTTTCGTCCGCCCGGCCCGGAATTCTTGGCAGAACTTGTGGGATAGTTCGCCAAAGCCCCCGACAGACCTCACGGGCAAACTAAAGTACCAGTCCAACGCGGTGTCCCTCAGGCTTTGGGAGAAATGTCGGCATAGGAACGCCTCATCCACGTCCTGCGCCTCCATCGCCCCCCGGTATTGCTGCACGTGCGTGAGGGGGTCGCCTCTCCCGTTGTATGTGGCCAAGTGAGGGGGTTTGAACCTTACGGGCCTTGGGGCGGACGTGATCCATCGTGCAAGTGGCGTGGCCTCCTCCGGGTAGGTTGGGCGACCCGGCGCATCCCCTCTCCGCCATTCGGGGGTCTGGTTTCGGTCGCGCCTCGGCCGTCGACGGTCCTCCGTCCCCGGGGAGTAGCCCGACTGTCGTCCGGCGGGGCTCCTTCCCCGGGTCGAGGACTCGACGGGTTGCGGGATACGGTTCTCCCAGCGCCAGCGCCTCCCGGCCAGCTCTCCTCGGGCCTCCATCCGTTCTTGATTCTCCCGAAGGAGTCTCTCGCGCTCGGCGGTGAGGAAGCGTAGTTGTCGACAAACGGCTTCCTCACGCAGGGAATCGGAGGGGTGGTGCAGGTGATGCGGGCTGCCTCCTACGGGGGGGACTGGTTCAGCAACGGGTCCCGCCCGTCCCCGAGCCGCCGGCCCGTTGCCGTCTCGTCAAGGATTTCTCGGTCGCTCCTGTTTTCTCTCCTTAGCCTCTCGCGCTCTGTGACGATGAGACGGAGTTGGCGGTGAGCGGCCTCTTCGTCCTGGTAGGCCCTTCGGGCGGTCTCGGCGGCTTCGTCCAAACGCCTTTGCGCGGCGGCCGCCTCCCCCAGGCGCCTCCACCGCCGTGCGACTTCCATCTCCTCTTCCAGGAGCCTTTGCTGGGCCGCAATCTCCTCAGCGAGCCCCCTGTTCTCCCCCTCCTCCTCGAACTGAGGGTGGAGGTTCCGCCTCACGTTCTGGGGCTCTGATGGGCCGGGCGGAGGCTCCGTTCCCGCCGTCTGATAGCCTCCCCTGGCCTAAGTGACGGCCTCGAAGCTCTTCAGGACGGCGGGGGCTGACATGTGTTCAGTTTCGGTGCCCATCCCCAGAAGGGGGTCGGACGCTGGGGTGATTAGCAGAGAGAGCGGTTCCTGACCCACGGGATCCTTGCCGTGGTCAGGGTTCCGCAGGATCGGCATGGAGTCTAACATGGGTGTGACCCTTTGTTCCCACAGACGGCGCCAATTGTTACGAGGTGGAACTCGCGTACAATGAATTTGTATTAAGGGGAACCAAGGGCACGGTGGTTATATGGAGAAGGAGGTTTGGGTAGGCTGTTTAACAAGTGATTAGTGGGGTGAAGAAGTTGGACCCGTCGCCGGTGGTGGTCACGGGGTCGAATCTCGCCGGATGCAGCTGAGGAAGGTTGGACGGCAGGGGGCTGACGCCGACTTTGGTCAAGGGGCGAGCTCTCCTGCAGCACGAACAACTCGTCAGAAGGGCTGGGTTGGGGTTCAACCCTTAGCCCCTCCGATGCCTAAGTCAGTAATAGGGCTTAAAATGGGGGGCTAGACACGCCGGCCGGACTAACGGTGTGTCGACCGCACGTGGCGAGCTATAGGTGGGAGAACAAAGATATGGATGACCCTTGTTCTCGTGTGTGAATTATAAATTGAGAGAGAATTCTTAAGCCACCACCTCTCCGTAAGAGGAGAGTGGGTATTTATACCTGACGGGTGATGACTATGCGTGCTGAGCTGGCTCGGGTGTCAGCGGAAGCTTCGGACAAGGACGCCGGGAACAGGAGTGCCTGACCTGCCTTTGTCAGGCGGCGCAACGGCCAAGGGGTGCTTTTGTCGGGATGTCAGGGCCGAAAGCGTTAACTGTCAGGTGGCTCTTCCGTCAGGGAGTGCTTTGTCAGATGGTCGGGTGACGTATGTGTCAGTCGTGTCCTTATCCTTGGGTAGCTTGTCGTTAGCGGCGGACTAAGGGTCGGGCTGTGTCACTCTGGGTTGGTCCGCCGGTATGGAAGGATACGTCCGTGTCTGTCAATAGGCCCATCTTAGCTACCCCAGCGTCCCCAAGCGCGCTACCCCCGGTGGGTCGAGCGACTGTGGTTGTTCGCCTTGGCCGGATCGGGGAACGCTGCAAGGCGCGCCCGTCTCCATATTGCCCCGGATTTTCAGGGCGGCGGCCCTTTTGTGAAAAGGTGAGTTAATGGGGTATGTTAGCGGATCCGGGCGGGAGTCGGACTCCTACGATCTTTAGGTCGTAACACATCTAGTATACAAAATAGGTGATGTTTATGAATGAAGTTGCTGAATTTAACAAAAGAGTTAGCAGGAGGCCATCCCATTTTTGATCTAGAGTAATTAATAATTGGGATTAAGAGTTCTATTTTTTTCAAAAGGATAACCTAACCTTAATGTTTTAAGATGACAATGATAGAGAGATGGTGGTGGAATGATGATGGGTCAGGAAGCAGAGAGCTAAGGTGTGAATGTGGGTCGGAGATGAAGAGTGTGTGTGTTACTATGTGCATATGAATTTATGACACGAGTGAATTTATTTTTGTGTGGTTGGACATGACATAAGATGGGTGTGTGTGTTGAGACAAGTAGCATATGAACATGGGAATTACTAGTCACACACACACAGTGATTCATCGGATAGCTGTAAAGAATTCTCGACCTCACACATCGGGAGGGAGGGCACATGGGTCGTGGAAACACGAGGACATCCCAGGAGGTCACTCATCCTGGTATTGCTCTCGCCCTCGAACTCTTAACTTCCAAGTTTCCCTGGAACCCGAAGAAGCCAGGGAATCCTGCAGAGCCCGGTCATCAATATATTTGATGGATGCTAGTTTTTGTCTTTTGGTCATAAATAGAAGGAAAAAATGGTTTAAAATCATTTGTTTCTGTAGTAAAGGAAACAAAATGCTTATTTTTCTTTGTAATCAGGAGAAATTTGTGGGAGCAATTACAATCGGCTGACTTAATTAGTTTAGTAATATATCTAAGTGATTTTTGCAGGAGAAATTATAAAATGAGTGATAAATTGAATTTTTTTAATTGAGAATAATCGGAAGCAGATTACATATATGGATTGCATGCATATATGATCTCGAGGAGTCTATTCTTTATATTTTTTGAAGGATCAATATCATTCATTCTGAAATATCAAAACATCAATGTGTTGGGATCCCTATAGATGGCAGACAAACATTAGAGGAGGGGGATGATTATTGTTTTCAAAAATAATGCACAATTAAAACTTTAAACCCTCTAGCAATGCCTAAGTCTCCTAAGAGATTTTACTCCTTAGAAACTGTTGACGGATGGGTTCCGGCCAACAGTAGTATGGGTGGACTCGAACGTCTCTCATGAAGTGGAGCTTTGTCAGCTATAGAATAGGATCCGCAGTGGATGAAACCCGGGTAGTAGAGAGCGAAGCTTTGAGCTACTATGCTGGAATTCGACCTATCTCAGGGTCGTTGATGATGACCCTTCGGCCTGCTTACAGCGTCGAACCTCGATCAATCTGCAACACAGACCCTCGTTAGGGGGTCAAATCTATGTTCTGGCCCAAATCCCCTCCAATGATTAAGTTAGTATCGACTTAAGTGGGCTAGGGGGTAGTCAAGATCGACCCAATGTAGATCGTCTTGATCCTATTACACTGAGCTTTTGGAGAAAGAAATATAAGATCTAGTGGAAAGTAAATAATTGTGTTGTCAGAGTACCTAGTATTCAGTACCACTGGAGTTTCCCCTTTCTAATGTTGATGTTCTGACTATTTATAAGTGAAGCTAAACTTTCAATGCCGTTGACCTTACTATAATGGGGTCCTGATTATCCTTGAAGAATAGATGTAACTATTTTCTACCTACCACGTCATCAATAAGCCCATTATTAACCGTTACCTGAAGTTTTGTAAGATCAATGGGGAAAAACGTGGCTTGACTTTGACTGGGAATGTGGGTAACTTCCCCTATGGTCTTCGTGGGCTCACTGAGCCAGGATGTCCCTCTTGCAGGCTTCATAATCTAAGTGAGAACATTTTCCTCTTCCTCGAGGGCCGGCCCAGTGATGTAAGAATGGCCCCTATCACTTGGATCCCAATGATTTGTCGATTGAGGTCAAGTGATATGATACCTCAATAACTGGGCATGACAGTCTAGGCGAGAGTATTTGGCCGTTGCATCAACTCAAAGGTCGAGATACAGACGTGTATGGATCATCAACACGTGTCCCTCGATGAGAGGCCCCCTCTAAATCACCACGTAATGTTCCTTTGCTTTAACAAAGAAAAGGAAAGATGCGGATTTTGGCGTTTCAGGCTTTTGAAACAGATCTTCATTCTTGAAGATTTCAACCATAGCTTCATCTTCAATGCCTCGTACCTTTGTTGGGACCTCGACCTCTGTTTCTTAGGGAGGCAAGGGGAAAGTCGCAGTTCCTGATGCAGTCTCCAACCAAGCTTTTCGAGTAACAGCCGATCAAATTCCATCTTTCCAAAAGAAGTATGTACGACGTAAATATCTGGTTAGATTGTCGCTGGCGGAGGATATGATCTGCTCCCCTAGTGATTGCAAAGTGGGAGCATATGTTAAAGCCTTTCATCATAGAATTTGATTTCCCATGCATCCCTTCATGCTTTGTGTGTTGAACACAATGGGGTTTTCCCTTTGTCAGCTAATACCGAATTCTGTGGGCATTCTGGTTAGTTTCATTGTATCGTGTTAGTTTCATTGTATCGTGTATGTTGAATGGAGTTGAACCATCTATGAGATTGTCCAACCATTTTATTCAGATTGTGCCATCTTACGCCCTCTGGTTGGTTCGTGATCACCGCTCGGAGAGACAGAAAGTTGTTTAAAGATCTTCCCAGCTCCAATCCGAAATGAAAGGAGCAATTTGTTTTCATGGTATTACCCAGCACGACAAATTTTCTTACGCATTGGGGGAATCTCGAGCTTGTCATGAATGAAGAAATATCCCTTTTTGAAGAAGAGAAAGTGGCTGCTACTCTTTTATTAAGGTTGCCAGAAGAGAGTAGATCAACAAAGAAGCTTCGGTTTGACGAGACGTTGCTTAAAACCATCTGGTCTAAAGTTCGAATCATTTCTCTGCCCTCACCTGATTTTCTTCTTCTTGAAATTTCTTTCTTCTTTATAGGTATGATCGAACAAGAATATCAGGTTGAATCAGATGTACAAGAGGCGCTTGAAGCTTCCTTTCGAGAGGTTGAAGAAGATTCTCCTCCCCATCAGGTTATTCTTTTGGAGGATGAACCAACCAAGGTTGTTGATGGTTTATCCCCGGTTGTGACAGCCCGTATCTTTCAAAATGAGTATTTACGTATTTTACGTATTTTTACACTTTAAAAGTATTTTAAAATGGTTAGTCAGGAGTATAATATCTAAAACAATTTCAAATTACTTATAAAAAATATTTTGTATCATCGAAATAGTTATAACTCATTTTTGTTATGAAGGGAAAAGTAGAGTAATCGGTGTAAGGGGTTAATAGGCCCCCTACCCTCATATTTATAGCTTGCAATGATGGGTCGGATACCCAATGGGCCTCATGGGCCTATTCATAATACTTCTCCTTATCCAACCAACTTTGAATAAGATGTGGATTCTTCAGGATCCGAGTTAGGATAACTATCTTGTTAAATAAAGAACGGTTTATCCATAACTTCCTCTGTTTTAGGGATGTGTCTATGGGTGGATACTTCAGGATCCAGAGTCATCGAGGTAGCCTCGTCAAAACCTTGACTATGAAAAACCCTGTGGTAAAAAACCAATAGCCAAGGGAAAAGAGTACAACTCTGCAGTTGTCTCCCCCTCATCTGACCAAGCTTCAGGCTTGCAGATTTCCTATAAATCTATACATCAGTCTCCTATGTATCTATACATTCATAGTCCTCTCATCCTGACCCAGTTTACATTTTCTCACTCTACTTATCCCAATTCCATATACAAGTTTCTCAAAGATACTAGTAGGCAGGAATTTGGTAAGTAAATCCGCCAAGTTGTTACATGATTGGATCTTCTATACCTCAATCTGCTTTTGATTCTGAAGGTCATGCATCCAGAAGAACTTGGGAGAGATATGCTTCGTCTTGTCGCCCTTGATGTAGCCGTCATGAAGCTGGGCTATACATGCTGCATTGTCTTCATGGAGTGGTGTAGGCGCAAGGACGTCGGTCATCAGGCCGGTGGAGGTGAGAATGTGCAGGATCACGGAACGTAGCCAGAAGCTCTCTTTACTTGCTTCATGGATCGCTAGAAGTTTCAAGTGAGTGGATGAGACGGTCTTCATGGCCTGCTTCATAGATCTCCATGATATGGCAGTGCCGCCATAGGTAAACATGTATCCGGTCTGAGACTTCTCCGTATGAGGATCGGACCTGTAACATGCATCAGCATAACCAACTAAACATGTTGTTGCCCCTTTCCTATAGAATAGACCTAAGTCTATGGACCCTTGGAGGTAGCGCAGAAGATGCTTAACTCCAGCCCAGTGCCGCTGTGTAGGTGCAGCACTATATCTGGCTAGTAGGTTGACGGCAAATGCTATGTCAGGGCGAGTGCAGTTAGCCAGGTAAAGTGGTGCACCGATAGCACTTAGATAAGGCACTTCAGGGCCTAGTACTTTCTCCCCCTCTTCTAGCGACCGAAAAGGGTCTTTATGCACATCCAATGATCTGACGACCAATGGGGTACTGAGGGGGTGGCACTTAATCATTTGGAATTTTTTCAACAAGTTCGATGTGTAAGTTGATTGATGTAACAGGATCTCATCGTTAAGATGCTCTATTTGAAGACCTAAACAGAATTTTGACTTTCCGAGGTCTTTCATCTCGAAAGTTTCTATTAAGCTTCTAGAAATCTCGGCGATCTCTTCAGGAGATCCGATGAGGTTCACGTCGTCCACATAGACGGCTATAATGACAAATCCTGTTGTCTTTGCTCTTAATAAAGATGCAAGGACAGACTGAGTCATTTGTAAATCCTTATTTTGCAAGGAAGTCGCTCAGTCTGTTATACCACATCCTTCCAGATTGTTTTAGACCATATAATGATCTTTGCAGTTTCACTGAGTAGATGTCACGTTGTCTCTCTTTTAGTGCTGCAGGCAAGGAATAACCACCATGCAATCTCATATAGATGTCTCGGTCTAAGTTGCCATATAGGTATGCAGTCACAACGTCCATAAGCTGCATATCTAAACCCTCTTAAGCTGTTAAGCCAATGAGGAATCGGAAGGTGATCGCGTCCATGACCAGGGAGTATGTGGCTTCAAAATCCACACCTGGACGTTGGGTAAAACCCTGCGCTACAAGTCTTTCTTTGTAGCGAGCGATCTCATTTTGTGCATTTCTTTTCCTAAAGAATACCCATTTATAACTCACAGGTTTTACACCTTTGGGTGTCTGGACGATAGGTCCGAAGACCTTGCGTTTTGTGAGTGAATCCAACTTCACTCATATTGCCGCTTTCCACTTTGGCCAATCATCTCTACTTTGACATTCTGTCAGAGAGCGTGGTTCAATTTCATCGTCGCAGTACGCGATATTGATGGCAATATTACACGCAAATGTGTCATCTATGGTTGTACTCTTTTTGTCCCAATACTCCCCAGTTCGTATATAGTGTATCGAAACTTCATTTTCTCCCGGTTTTTCCTCTGTTTGAGAGTTTGGAAGAGATGGGGTAGCGGGGCTTATAGTAGCATCCTGTGGTGGTATTTTTTTACCATTGCCAAGGGTCCTACTCTTTCGAGGGACTTGGTCCTTGGATCCCGGTGGTCGTCCTCTCTTTTTAAGAGGTCCAACCATTTCTGCTGCAGGCGGATTGCATCTATTTTACGGTATGTCAATCCTAGCTGGAGTGTTAGCAGCAGTGACGTGTGACCTGACAATCTTCCGGTTGTCAGTAAATATGTCTGGCAAGAGATGGACAGTGTTTTGGATATGGAGAATCCTCAAGACCTCCTCCTCACACTAGCTTGTGGGCGGATCAAAGTGACTTAATGTCTTTGTATTCCAAGTGATACAGTCTGAAGCTTCGGGCTTCTTGGTTTGTGAGCCTAGTCATGGAAATGATGTTTCATCAAATTCATAGTCTTCTAGACGTGCCTTGAAAACGTCTCCCGTAAAGGGTTCTAGGAATCTTATTATGGAGGGTGTGTCAAACCCAACATAAATGCCTAGGCGACGTTGTGGACACATCTTTGTCCTTTGTGATGGTGCTATGGGTACGTATACTGCACAACCAAATATTCTCAAGTGTGAGAAAATTGGTGGGCCTCCACGTGCTAGTTGCATAGGAGAAGATGACTGACCTCCAAAAGGTCTTAATTTTATTAAGAATGCAGCATGCAAAATTGCATGACCCAATGCATTCACTGGCAACTGGGATTGAAGTAATAATGGACGAGCAATCCATTGCAGTCTCTTAATTAGAGATTCTGCTAACCCGTTTTGGGTGTGAACATGCGCTACAGGATGTTCGACTTCAATGCCCTGTGTTTGGCAATAGTCTAGGAAGACTTGTGATGTAAACTCCCCCGCATTGTCCAGACGAAGTTTCTTTATCTGGAAGTCGGGAAAGTGTGCCCGCAACCTGATTTTCTGAGCTAAAAGCTTAGACAGTGCTAAGTTACAGGTGAACAGTAGACACATGTGTGACCACTTAATAAATGCATCTATCAGGACCATAAAGTACCTGAACGGACCACTTGATGGG